>MU227919.1:416032-434454 GCA_018584345.1 Thuja plicata | reverse complement strand
TGTGCTTATAGAGAAACTTGATACAGTGCTTGACAAGAAAGGTGCTCAGACACCTGATCATTCAGAGTCTGAATATGATAGTGGTAGTGACAGTGATTATGCACGTCCTACTATGTATCCTTCACCATATCAAGCATCACAGCAAGATAAAGCTGAAATACCACAGTTGCAGGGAGCAGAGGGTCACATTGTTGATTTAACATCGGTCACCCAGCCTGATGATTTAGAAGAACCTGCTCCTAAGAGGCAGAAATTAGAAATAGGTCAACCTTCAACTGAAGGGCAGAATAAGAAGAAGGATAAGGCTAAGGCCTTAGTACCAGGGAATAGGTTATATGACCATAACCTAAGAAAGGAAATCAGGGAAGGCAAGAAGCAACAGCCTGACCTAGATGAAAATGTTGAGCTGCCACTTAAAGCCTGTGTTGATGAAAGATTGCTTCATCAACAAAAATTTCTGAGTGATGACAGCTTTGTTAAAATAGAGGATTTTAAAGACTTCCTAAGATGGCATAAGACAGAGCAGATAAGATCCCAATTGACAGTGGATGGAAAAGAGACAATAACAAATGAAGCCTTGGTGGCTTTACAGTCTTATGATCTAGAGAGTGAGGATATTTCACCCGAGGAAGCCAGGAAGATGGTGCTAGGTAGTGGAATACTGTTGGCTGAGGGATGGGATTTAGCATCTGCCTTCATCATTGACCAAATCAGAAAATAGCCAGATCTCAAGATGGCTAGTGAGGTCCAGATGGGAGATGTAATAAAAGGGTTTGGGTATAGTCCAAAATCCCAAGCTTTTGCAATGTGGAGCCTGAGCCCAAAAGACCAAAAGCCCCAGCTAGTAAATATTCAAGAAAATATGGTGGGCAATCAAATGGTCTGGTCTGTATAGAATATAGGGGATTTGCAGATCTCCCAGATCATGACACATTGGGCTCACTTGAATGAATACAAGACTAAACAATTGTCTGAAAGGTGTAGCACATTGTTAGAAGAGACAAGTGCATTGTCTAAAGACAGGGAGCTGTGTCATATACAATTGCACCAGCAGGATCAGGTAATTCAGAGATTATTGAAAGAGTTAGAAGAAAAGCTTGAGGTGGTATATGTACCTGCACAACCACCTCCATTGCAAATTGAAGATAAGACTAAATCAGAGGAGGCTGTTGAACAGGAAACTGATGAAGAAAAGGGAAATGCAATTGCCTTGAGGGCATTGAAGGGTATACTACAACACAGAATTGAGATTCTAAAGGATAAAACTGATGTTGTACTCAATGCAGCATACAATAAACTGCTAGCTTTGCATACAAAGGTAATGGGGTACCTTGATATTTTGAACCCTTACTTTACTAAGTGGTCCGCTAGGGCAAAGTTATTTGAAAAGTTAGCACCTTTACAAGCCATAAGACCAGATTTTCCTAAAGTAGTAACTGAAGTTGAAGATGAGATCAAAAGAGTTAATATTGCTCTCTCATTCTTTAAAGGTAAATTAAACCAGATAGAGGTTAAGTTGAGCCTCTTTTCAAATGATTTTAATAATTTTATTCCTTCCTTAAGGGGAGATGATGATCAAGTAAAGGTTGTAGATGCCTGGAAGAATGAATTTGATAGCAGAATGCCTGGTGATGAGGCATTTCTCTTGGGAGCAGATGTTGATATTGAAGGATTCAATAAAATATTGGATGAGGCTTTCAAAGAAGAGACTGACATCAAAAAATTCCTGCTAGATGTCAAGAATATCACTGATGCTAGATGGGATAGACAAAAGGTACAAGTACAAAGTACTCAAGACTTTAAGTGGCCATCTGATGATGAAGTAAAAGCATGGGAAGTGATGACTACACCCAAGAAGAAGAAGCCAGCAGTGGAGGAAGAAATTTTGGATGATGAGTAGGGATGACTACTTGGTACCTTACCATTGAAGACAAAAAGGATAGTTATTACAAAAGGAGAATGTAGGTAAATCTGACCAGCAGCTACCTCCATGTCGCGACAGTCAACTTTGACATCTGGCTACTTCGTGACTAACCGCTAGCGGTTAGTCACCAAGTCTCGGTGGTTAACTCTGGCATCTCCCGACTGCGTGACTAACCTCTAGCGGTCAGTCGCCAAGTCTCTGAATTCTGGCGGTGATCTTCAATCCTTCTCCCAACTGCGTGACCGGAGCCCTCTCGCGACTGGGTGCCACGTCATCACTTCTGCAAAATTTACTTACCTTCAAATTTTGGGCATGAAAACTGAGGCATCGGATGACTGGGCACGCGCGTGGATAGCCTCCTCATCAACTTCACATTTCATATGTTTGTGTTTTTCCTTATATGCATTTTGAAATGCTCCTGAGGCATGAATGTGGGATTAAATCTCCATATGGGTACAAAGCATTTTCGAAATTTGGCTCAAAACACTATGTACAGTCCATGCCCCTATTCCTCCAGCCCTCAAGAGCTTTCCCAGAGCCTCTGGGCTCTCTTATTTACCAATAGAGTTAGTGTTTTTGCATATAAAGACCAAAAATGCCACTGCCCAGCCAATGTGGGATAATCCATTTTTGGATTTTATGGGCAATTTTAGATAGTGCTGCACACAGACATCTGTATCTCGTGAACCAGGAATAATTTGGAAAATCGCTTCAGTGAGAATATAGAGAATTAGATTTGCGACAACATATCTAAAAATGAGCTTGATCCAATAGTTGAATAAAAAGTTATGCCCCCTGCAATATGACTGTGCTTTTTGTATCTGCAAATCCTTTTTTTCTCTTTTTAAAACTTTGTTCCTTTATTCAATGTGTGGCTTCTTCTTCTCAAATCTGTGCAGCACACTCCTCCAATGCATGGTATCCTTCAATGTTCTCTAATTTGCAGCCTTTCAGTCTTTGGTTTTAACATCATCCAATGGCATTTGCCTCAAACACTTTTAAAATGTCTTTGGTAGGCACTGGCTTCTCCGCATATGTTTACTCAGCATGTCTTTGGATTTTCTCATTTGCATGAAATGTTTAAGTCTTTCCCAAAATCAGCATGGATTCCCTTTGATGTTTGAATGCATAGATTTATGTCAAAACACTTTAAATTCCCCAATTGATCTTTTACATAAAGCTGCAAATGCATTTGTAGAAATGTATGCAAACCACCCTCAGAATCACTTTCTTTTCCACACTACAAACTGAACAAACTGCCTCCGAAACTGCATTCATAGGGTCATCAAAAAGATCTTTCAGAAACTCAACCTCTGGAGCCTGATTGAATGCCACATGTGGAACATGAATCCTCAGTTGTCTTCCTCTGAAAAAAACCATTCAACTGATACCAATCTGCAAAGATAGCACCTTAAACACTTTCTGAACCAAAGCACAACAGATAAGTAGAAATTGGGTTTGGAATCGGCAAAGAAAAGTGATCTACCGGATTGGTCAAAGTTTGGGAATCTTCAGATGAGTTCACTCCTATGTATATAATGTAGAAAAACTTTCAATTATGCTTGACCTCGAACAGGGTGTAAACAGGGAAACCACAAAGTATGCCATTTAATTTTGAAATCAGCTTTTTCAGAGAAACTTCATTAATTTGGAAACGGAAAGGCTCTGGCAAAGTGGACAAATGGATTGGCAGGAATCTGTAAATCTTCAAATAGGTGCACTCCTATGTTTATAATATGAGGGAAAAGCCAATTATCTAAAATTTTCACCCGGGTATACATTTTCAAAATCACAAAGTGGTCAACTTACCAATTCTGCACTTGAATACACAGGAAATCAGAATTATTCACTAACAGTATGGTTCTTGAAAACTTGTCATCTGATTTCATAAAGATCTGCAAACTGAAAATATTGGAGTGTGTGACCACTGGAACATAGTACAAAAGGAATTTTCTCAATTGGGTGAATTGGTCAAAAGTTGTAACATGTCAAAATGGGCTATTCAGATTTCTAGGCAGAACAAAAATGCAAACAGTTCTGAGCAACCAACTTTGGGAAGTATGAAAATGTATCCAACAGATTCAAAATGACCTGAGATCTAAAAAATAATCTCTTTGATATGCATGCTAAACATTCCCAAAGTGATGGCTTATGAAACTCAACAGGGTGTAAGATACTCAGAAGCAAAGCAGGCTCTGGACAGCAAATTGACAATTTAGCAAAATGCAGAATTAGGTGACCCCCTCATAATGACTACTCCCTAAACATGTCAGAAGTGAAATTTAGGAGCTGGGACCCACTGCATATGTCAAATGGAAGGAATTAAATCCTCTCCCCAATTTTTATCTCATGAAAATCATCTGAGCATCTTTTTCAATCACTCAAACTAAGCCTTTTCACATAAAATTTTCAAGGGTACTTACTTTGCTCAACTGAAAACTTTAACATGGTCACTCCAAATTTGTTCCAAATTTAGGAGTACCAAAATACTATATTATATTTATTTATATATATATACACTACTCCCCATACATACTTTACTCCCCCTTTGACATTAATGACAAGGGTGTCAAAATTGTAAGTCTCTAGATACTTACTCCATGTATACATCAGGATAGGCTATCTGCAGATTCTTCATCTCTTGCTACCGAATGCCTTTAGTGCATCATTTTTTTGTAGATGGGCACATAAGGCATATGTAAGCTTTTCCATATTTGTCAAATCCATGCTGGGTCCTTGATCATAGGTAGAAATGGTTGCATCAATATGTTTAATGTTCTCATCTAGAACTGTTAAGTAGGGTACAAGTGCATTTCTCAGTTGAGTCTGTCTGATCCTTATCTTACTGATCTCCATTTTAGCATTTTCCATCTTGTCTATCTGACCTTGATAGATATTGTTGCATATGTTTATGTCTTGGGATGATGTTTCAACTGATTGTCTTATGTTATCAACCAAGATATCTACCTCTTCTATCTTTTTGATATGTTCAGAGGTGATTTTGCCTCTGTCCACGCAATTTGCTATAACCTTTCTGCCTTTTGATGCCAACTCTTTCAACATTGTTTGACCAATCTTTTATGACTTTAAATTTTAAGGAAAAATTCTTTATCAATTCATTCAATATGTCCTTTTTATACTCATAGTCTACAATTTTAGTAGTTGATTCTACTAAACTTGTAAAGTGTGCTTTGAAGCTTGTTAGGATGCTATCTACATCATCAACTGACTAGATTTTAGCCACTTTCTTGTCTGCATGCACTAGGTCATTCAGAATGTTTACTGATTCCAAGAAGAGAGGGTTTCTCATAACTTGTTTCTCTTTGGATTTCTCCATGGCTAGGACACTGATCTTGATCAAGTCTTCTTCTCCCCATGCATCTAGACTTGCTGAGTCAAGAGTTAAACTTGACGATAATGAATTTGATTGTTGAATGGATGGTGTGAATATAGTATTTTGACTAGTATCCATGCATTCACTTTTTACTGGGATCTCCATGACTAGTGTCTCATTAGTTTGATTATCTTCCTCTTTATTCAAATCTATTGAATATTTAGAGGGAAATTCATCTTGTTGTAAAGATGTGTCATCAATGCATACCTCCTTTGTCTCTTTAGTGCTTACAAATGCTTTTTCAACTTTGTCCATATCATTGTCAGAAGTGGTCATGGATATCTTGATATCATCAATCACTATAGTATCTCCTGAATATTTTACTGTATCAGCAGCTATTGAAGCTGAGGGCATTGAAACCTATGGACTTGTCTTAGGTGCATTCTGAATCACTGGTTTTGTAACTTGTTTGGGAGGAACTGGAGTTACCTTTGTTGTAGGCATCATTGATGGATACATATGTCTATCCAGAAATACCTCCTCAAATGCTTTCTGAGTCTCTTCACCAACCAGATCATACTCCTTATTCATGATATGGAGAACTCTTGTTTTGGTTCTTAAGTGAGGTTTTACTAAACCCAACATAATGGATTTCTCATCATGCGAGCATACCGGGAGAAGACTATCCAATGTTTCTTCTCTTATCCTCATATCCTCTTCAATTGCTTGCCCCTTTAATACATCAAGTTTGTTCCATACCTTGTCTGGTATGACTATTTTAAGTTCCAATACTATCCTTTTGAACTTAATCATGTGAGAGATGATCATAGAATGAATTTATGTTTTGTCTATCTCTTGGTATTTGTCATAGACATTCTTGATAGATTCTTCCTTCATTAATAATTATGTTCTTTAGGACTGTTAGAATAGGCCTGAATCCTACCTCAGGAGGGGCTTGTGTGTTCTTTACCTTGCTCCTTGTGGTCCTTGAGGATGGATGACTTGTAGGAACTTGCTTCTTCCTTCTATTCAACTTTCTGAGTACAGAAGGTGGAGAAGATTCTAGATCAATGGTGGTTGATGGCACAGATGTATCTTCATTTGATTTCTTCTTCTTCTTCTTAGGCATATCATCAGAATTTTCCATTTTTACTTCTATGGGAGTTTTCTCAAGTTCTTTGGCTATCTTAGCATCCCTAGCTCTGTCAAGGTCTTCTTGTGTAACACCATGAACTTTTAGGATATTTGAGGTAATCCTTGATGCCTTCCTTTTGTTGTCATCATTGTATAAGACATAATCAACTTGATTTGTCTTTTCTCTATAAGTACCCCATCTAGGTTCATTGGGATCCTTGGGCGCAGATAGGAGGACTTGTGCATAACCTTCCAAAACATGTTCTTCAGCTTCATATCTGAGAGGGTGAATCCATTTTGTTCTAGGCTCAACTTCTTCCATGCAAGTACAGTCAGTTTCCACCATGAAGCATATGGTGTCTTTGTATTTCTCAACTATCTTCTCAAGTATCCTAAACCTCTTCTACATCTTGATCCTAAATGTTTTGATATCCATGTCTATAGTATCTTTTGCACTACTCTCTGATGTAGCTTTTAGTGATATCTAAGACATAGTAGTTTTACTACTATCTAGGTAAAGATTTGCAACTTTACCAACAATGTGGAAGTACAGGTAGATGATCAAAGAGCCAAACCTGAATATCTTTCTCTTTTCATGCTTAATAGCCTTAATTTTCTCAATCAGCTATACACGCAATAGTTCACAGAGATTGTACTGAGTGTTATCAATCACTATCCTTATTGTTGCCAGAATTATTGCTATGGACACACTATTTATTCTGCTTGCCTTCTGAAACTTGTATCCAAGTATCATAGTGAGTAGTTTGATGTCATTCTCCTTAATAGGATCGACAATCATGCTATGCCTATCACTTCTAGATAAGAAAACTTGTTCAAACTTCTTCTTAACATCCTTACCAGTAGGAAGAACTCATCTAGTCTTAGGAAGTCCAGTCATTTCATGAATTAGGTCTGAAGTGATGCGGACAGGAACCTCACCAATCAAATATAGGTCATCATGTATCTTGCTTAGTAATATCTTAACCCATTCTGGCTCATAGAACTCATGCGCGTTAGAATACTCAAAGATAGGGTTATTAGTGAGATGCACGTATTCAGATCCTTGAATGAGTAGTTAGGTTTCATCATTGAACCCATAAGAGTTGCTATGTTGTTGTCTCCAACTATTTCCTTCTTGTAGTAGATGTACGCGCGAATGTCTTCTACATGCACAACTCCTAGTGTATTCTTAGAAAATCCTCCCTCTACATCATCTAGTATGGACTTGAAGGGATGCTTCTTAAATACAAATCTTTTCCTTTCAGTAATGTTGAATACAACTAGAGTGGCCATACTTACTTGTTACTTGGATAAATAGGGTTTCATGGCAATTCAAAATGACGCGACTGCTAGGGTTCCATTTCAACTTGCAATCTGTTCACAAACTAATCAAATCAATACCTTTGAATGCGTTGATGCTTAGTGCTCCTGTGCTCTATAATTTTTACAATCTCTAATGTAAACCATGAGAATAATCAATCAATCCACTGATTTTTATAAAGTTTTTCTACATTTAATGTAGTAAGTGCTTTTACTAAGACTTTCAAACTTTATTCAGAATAAAGTATAGACAATGCGTGAATGTATACTGCATTCATTTCTTATCACTAACATGAATCCAAAGGTGCATACTCAGAGGTGAGCATACCATCCACGTAGGGGTTTAGAGCTAGAATAGTTCCCCCTAAGACAATGAGGGTCAACTATCTAGAAGTAGATTGTGCGTCCACTAAGGATGCATCTACTACCTTTTTCTCTTCATTATCCTTCTTTACTTCAACCCATATTTTATCTGAGTTATCTTTAGCTTCTACAAACTTAACTTCTCCTTATTTTTCAAACAAAGACTTTTTAGGATTCTCTTGTCCTTGTGTTCTTGACCTGCAAAACCTTGAGATGTGTCCAGCTTTTCCACATGAGTGAAAAATGATAGGAGGTCTAATGTTTTTATTCATCATGTTGCACTGCTTGGCTGTGTGTCCGTTTTAATTACATATCTAACATGTAATATTCTACAAGTTTCTTTGAGGTTGATTTCTCTGATTGTATTGATTTTGATTCCTTTGGTTCAGTTGTGACTGATTTCTTTGATTTGTCCTGCAATGAATAGCCCTATGAGAAAACTTATTATAGGAGTAACAGTAACCATTGAAGTTTCTTACATCCTTACAATCTCTTTCCAAGTGTCCATGCTTGTTATAGGCATAGCAAGTACGGTTGATTGCCTTGTGCTTATCTTTTGGTGGTTCTGCTTTAGTCTCTTCATGATTCTCAGTTTTTTTTTCTTCTGCAGATTCTGTTTGAGCTTTCTATCTTTCTTGTAATGAATTGATCTCAATTTGAGCTATACTGTATCCCATACCAGTGGTATTACCTTTTATCTTTTGTGCATAAATTTGTGATTGAATTAGATCAGAACTTGTGTGTAGTTTATCAATCTTGTCTTTTTCTCCTAATAATTCATATTCACTTTTATTTTTGATGTTTTCCAACTCCAAGATTTTCATATTGGCTTGCATGAGTTCTTCATCTAACTGTTTATTTTATTTTTTCTTCTCTTCAATAGCCGTTAGGCTATCAGTTAAATGATCATTCAGTTCTTCTATCTTATCCTTTAAAGATAAGTTTTCTTCATTTAGTTTCTTGACTATTTTACCCATATCATTTGTAGAGAAATCTTTCAGATCATTTCTTAACTTTTTTATAAGCATTTGTGAGCCATCAACTTTTAGTTTAAGTTCCTCATTTTCTTTCTCATATCTGTCTAGATCTTCAAGGGTTGCTTCAAGATTCTTTTTTAGATGTTTTGCTTCTGTTGAATCCATGATCTCCTCAAGTGCTTAAACTTTCTTTCAGAGGACCAGAGCTCTGATACCAATTGTTGGAAACACTGAGAGGGGGGGTGAATCAGTGTTTAACTATTTATTCTATTTCAGAAACTTTAAACATAAATCAACTATATATCACTTGAAGCTTAACACAAGAACTCATAACACATGATATGATTACAGGGTAACCTTTATTAGAGGAAAACCCTGGTGGGAATTATTACCCACAAATATTGCACTAGTATATATAATGAACCTGTTAAAGTTCCTTTGCCCTGTTAGGAGAAGTCTTTATAATGCAAGTACAATGACCTGGTTAAGCGCCTAACCCTGTTAGGATTATTTTACAAACAAGCTTGTTAGGGGTGAGGACTCACTATCCAAGAGCTCACTGCTCAATGAGAAAGAAGGCTACAACCTCCTGAGAATAGATATACACTATATCCAAAAGTGAACTATTGTATATGACACAGATGTCTGATCAGTTTTGGTTATGTGCTTATGCTCTTATCTTCTTTAAGGGCTCTATCTCATATTGACATCTTTATACTATTCGTCTATATCTTTTCTCTATATTTATCTTCGACACGTGTATCATACCTTTACATCGCATATATATATGTTTATGCTTGAATAGACGCGACTATAAACAAGACCTTAGTCGACCCAAAAACAACATTCACAATGCTTCCAAACAAATTGGCTTAAGTGTGTTTATAATAATGTTTAATACATGATTACAAACTTACTACAATAGGCACTTAGCCTTTACACAACAAAATATTACACGCTAATAAAAAACCTGAAGTCAACTCCATACTTCATATTCTGAACTGCTAGTGCACTTGTTCTTTCTATAACTTATCCATACTGATATTCCTATACCATGCGTGTATAGGGTAAGCATAAAAACATATCATAGAGCTTATGTCTAAAGGCGCTTAGTCTAAATCGATCGTACGCACGTGCACTAGTGCTCTGATCATCTGTGTATCTCTGTTCTGTCTTATCTTTTATACTTAGTCAATTTCCACTACAAAGTTTGTTGTCAAAACTTCATATGACTTTGTTTCCATAATGACAACAGAAAATATTTCATATACTCCCTGGGAATCAACTTGCCAACAAAAAGTTGTGGAACCACTATATGCAGGAGGATTTGGAATAGATGCTTTGGCTTTGGTCAGTTGTGCAATGGTTTGGGCTCCTCCCTCCAATGTTTAGGAGGAAGTATGCCTTACAAGTGGTACTCTAGAACTAGATCTTGGTCATTCTTATTGATTCCCTTGCTCTCCTTTTCTTCTTTACCTTGCATTTTATTGAAGGGAATTTATTAGGCCTTCTACTTGTCAGTTGCTTCATCCTTTTCTCTAGCTACTGGTGGGGTGCCTGGGGTTTCCTTAGTAGTTGTACCATTACATTCTTAACCTCCCTCCTTGGTGCAGGGGAACTCATCAATAATAAGGACAAGGAAAAATAAAAAATGTTATGTAACATTTGGTTTCTTTATGCAATGTTGTGTTTGTAAGGGATAAGTCCTAATCCACGTTGTGTCATGACCTTGTTTGCAATCCTTATAAGCCAATTTGGTTACATAGACGCCGTAGGACATTTTTGTTAAATTTTGGGTTTTTTCTAGTTATTTTTCTTGTTTGTGTTGACATTCAAGCTTTGTATGGGTGTTGACACCTTCAAAAGTTTGATTTGTGTCTTTAACATCTTTTTTTGCTATTTTGGGAAGTTGTTGTTGACCAAGTTTTCTTGTCTTCATGCAAAAGTTGGAAGATGAAGAGTTTCTTGTAAGAAACTAATGGATTCTTGGGTTTTTATGTCCCTTGAAGAGGAGAGATCAAGGAAGTGGAGGTAGTATAGTAGAGAAGCTCTGAGTGTATGAAGAAGTAAAGATAGTTTTGGAATATTACAGTTTTCCTGCATTTCTGATAACAGTGAATTACCCCTTGCATATATGGATTGATTGAGATGAAAACCAATGTATTTAGTTAGGAAATATTTTGATCTTTTTTTTTCATCCACTATGATAATCTGAAGTGTTATATAGTGAGAAAATCAATTTTTTGTACTGACTGATTTGTAGGAGTTTTTAGCTAGGGTTGTTTTGAAATGGATGTAGTTTGAATTTCCACCATTGGTTTTCATCAACCCTTGGGTGAATTAAATCTCTTCCAATTTAATTTAATATTTTCCTTTCCATTTTTGTTTTCATGTAGGGAGGAGTGATAAAACCGATGCCCTAGGTGGACATCCTCATGTGGCCACCTAGAAGTTGTATGCTTTAATCTTATAACTTTTAATTTATGTCAAGATAGAAGGTCTAACTTTGGATGTAGATAATTTTTGGGGTCCCTAAACTCCACAAAGTGTTACTTTAGAGTAATGTCAAAGAGAAAGTATATTTCCTTTGTTAAGTGGACCCAACTATCCCTTTGTAGGTCACTATAAAATTACAAGTCTAGATATCTTGGAAATGGGGTTGAGATTTGTCCTTGTGGATTTAGTAGGAGGTCCATATTGGGTATTTGAATCTGTATTTTTTTTATTAAGGTGTTTGGAGAGTTACTGCACTAATTGAGAAAAACTCTGTTCAAAGGGCTACTAGGAGTTTGGGGAATTTGTGAAGAAAGACTATCCCAATACATTGGAAAAACAAAATGAATGATTGGGACATGGTTTTTTGTCTATTAAAAGAGGATTTTTGAGCCTTTTTAAGTCCCACTCACACTAGAGTGAATTTGGGTGTCTTGAACCAAAGATATCCTTTTGGGGACACTTGCATGCTAGTAGGCATGAGGAGAGTTTTAGGATGAATCAGTGAATGATAGAAACATACATGGTGTTTAGAGTCCTTTGTTGAGACCCTAGATTTGAGTGTCCCTCTAGTGGTGTACCAAAGTTTCAGACTCTCCATCACTCCCTATATGATCAAGATATGGAGGACAAAAATTTGTTGATGGACGATGTGTGAGAGAAGTACCCGCTTCTACATCTGTAGATTAGAGTGTCTTTGCATGTGTTCCCCAATACTTTTTTAAAATTTTGTTCCCTCTCAGAAGACCCTTGTACTCCATTGGCACCTGGAAACATGGTCTTTTTCATTGTGCACCCTCTTCTATGTTTTTTCTACTTCTATTTGTTGTAATCTTGATTTTCAATATTTGGGGACGATGCAAGGTGTTGGGGGAATTTAGGAACCCCCTCCATGTTGACCCAAATTTTTATTTTATTTTGTATTCATGTGCCTTTCTTCATATCTAATTCTAGGTTGGCAGTGATATATAGCCCCTGAGAATAGATGTATGTCTATGCTTTTGGGGTCTGATGCCAATCCCTTGCATCCCCCTGCCCTTGTGTAGATGTTGTGGAAATATGTGTCACCCGTCAAGAAGTGACATTCCATGACAACATCTCATATGTTGGAATTCTACAATGTCTTTTTCCTTCCTTGGAATGGTCTATGCTCCCCTCTGAGCAGCATTTTCCATCCCAAGGGGGGGTTGTATTATCTGTGTGTTTGATTTTTTCTTTTATCTAACAATGTCTCTACACCATAGGTTTTTCTCACAAAAATTTTCAAAATTTGGCATCATCTGCCTTTGTGGGGGGGAAACCAATATCTTTGTGTCCTATTCTTTCCCCATCATACACCTATCTATCTTAATTCTATGCATATCAAAATTATCTCAAGATGCCCTACCACACGCCTATCTAGCTCAGCACTATGTGTGTTGGTGCACTATGCTTAAGCTTCCCTATCACATGCCTATCTAGAATTTTCTACCCATGTCAGATCTTATCAAAAATTTCCCTATCATATGGCTACTTGGCATAACATAACCTCGCAAGCATATCGGCATACCATCAATGATCTCAAATCAAAAAGGTCATCTTAATCATCTAGCATGATCATATGTATCTTATATGCTAGATCCATCTCATCAACAAATCAGGAATTCCTAACTAGGGGCAACCCCACGTGATATAATTATCGAAGGTAAGTCAAGTAAAGTTTCTCTTACTTTAGCTTGGCATTTCTCCTAAGGATAATATGCTCGCTAAAGTGGGGGAAAATGTAATGGCCTAAATTTTATACCCATGTGTAAGAAGCCATTTTTAAATTTGTCCACTTTAACCTGAGACTCAGGAGCCCCATAATCCCCACCATCAGCCAACTCATTGTCCACTTTGAGATCCCTGCCTTGCAGCCATGACAAATCTAAACAAGTGTGCGTTGTAGAGGCGTCTGTACAGCGTGTTTGTGTTCACAAATCTGCAGACATGCAAGTTTTTGTTGGAGTGTTATGAATTGCCAACCTTAATTTAAAATACTCCTAATGATGGCTCACCTACACAGGATTACATACAATTCTATCACACGCCCTTCATTTGTTCCTCATTTGGGTGGTTGGGTCATTCTCACAATCTCTTGGTTACAATCTACAAATTCTTGGCTCTCATACATAGCTTTATCTTGGTCATTTTGCATATTCTCCGTGGTATCCATTTTTCTTTAGGTTTCCACCATCAAGCTACTTGAACTCTCATATATGGCTCTACTTCATTCACTTGGTCTCCTTGCTTTCATAGGGGAGTCTTCTTCATCTCTTTTTTGTATCCTTGTAAGCATATTATCGCTCTTAACAACTTATTTATTTACATTATCATTCAGTTATCATATCTATTTGGTTATCTATCACCATTTTATCATGTCTATTCACCTGATGTGGAGGTGGAAACACAAAAGAAGGAATCTGACTGAAGCAGGTCTCCAAATAGCCCCAACAATTTTCTCGTCTCCTTTTGTGCAGGTTTCGTTGATATTCAAATTTGTGGCTTCAAATTTATTAACCTTTGAATCTGGTTCTATCTCTCTCCTTTTCCCTTATTTCATCATCTAGCATAGTCATTTCATTACATTTAGATTATGGTTACTTAGCTTAGTTGTTTCTCTTAGTTCATGCATATTTTAATAGCTTTTTGTATAGTCTTTATACCCTTTCTGTACGAGACACCAGCATGCCATGTTGGTGTCCAACATTCATGATGTAGTCCTAGACTCTCACATTTGTCCAAGACAGTGAACTTGTGGAGCTTGGGGTCTATTCATTGCAGTTGGTAATTTTTATTCCCATAATTATAATATTTTTATATATCTATTCGTCCTAGTTATAGACATTTATTTTGCATATAATTAGTTAAACTACATTTGGATACTTCCACATAAACACTCAATCACTCTTCTTCTTGTGTCTAATCTCCCTAGCCCTCCTAACTAGCAATGTGAGGTGGTGCAAGAGCATTGTGCATCCCTTGATGTTTTAACCGACCTCTAGGTAGGTGTATTATTTTCTTCCCCACATCAGTATGGACAATGGTCTTATTTTTTTGATGGTTAGTCCTCTAATGATAGTTTTCAAGGGCACATCTTAGTCTTTGGCTGATTTTGGTTAAAGATTCGTACAAACTTTGGGGTTGTTCTTGTCCCTGCTGAGTCAGGGTGTGTTCTATTGGCTTTAGCGAGGGCTTGGCACATTTTCTTTCTTCCTTCTCTTTCACAATTCCTATAGAGGTGGAAGAGTCCCTTGTGGAGGTGGAGATTTACTTCGTGAAAGAGGATGCTTATAACTTTATGTGGTCTTCTCTTAGTGGTTGTTTGAACAAGGATTGGATTTATGGTAGGCTCTCTTCTCTATTGGTCTCTTTCTTTTATGTTCCTAAGGTAGAAAGGAGTTTAAAGAGGGGGACTGGATTTACTTTGGGAATGATGTTAGTTTTTACCAGATGGCTATGGGTAACATTTTGTTACCCAATGTGAGGGCTTATCGAACCTTTCAAAGTCCTCATATATGTAAGCACCACTCCATGGGTTGCTAGTCATGTGAATTGTTAATGATCTTTTTGGCCTTGGTATTGTAAGTGATCAATCATGGCCCCTTGTTCTCTAAGAAGCCCTTTTAAGGAAAATTAGTGTTTCTATTGACTGAGTACCCTTTGTGGCCTTGACTTGTAACAGTCAGCACCCTTGTAAATGTGTTGTTGATCTCTTAACAACCCTTGGGTTGTAGTTTTTTAAGGGTTAGCCCCCTTGTTTGGCTTCTTGTCTTAGTTAAAAACATAAGTAGTATTTTACTTTCACAAAATTCTATATTTTGTGAAATAGTGTTATATATATCTTTTGATTTTTCCATTTTTAGGAGCTCTCCTTCTCTACAATCTCAGAATACAAATTTTTATTATTCAAAATATTAATTATGTTTAACAAATCTATAAAAATATATTATAACTCTTATCTTATTAGTCATCTTTTTATAAATTTTAATGATTGGTACATGACATTAAAAAAAAATTCTTTTATCATATTTTTTTATATATTAATGTTTTTAATATAAAAAAGTTAAAGATTAAAATATACATTATTTTTATCTTCACTTTAATTTTATTTTCTAACCCCTCTAAAATTATATTTTTAATCTTATAACTTTAATAGCTCTTTCTCTTTTAATTTTAATTCTTTGGTATAATTTATTTTAGGAAGTCATGGATGAAGATACGTTCACATCGGATGAATCACTCGGAAATATAAAAGTGGATATTGTTCCTCTTATCAATATTGCCACAAAGTATAAATACCAAAAACTAGAGAATGAAAAAAAGTGGCTTGCTTCATTTCAAAATAAGGGTTTTGTTAGTGATAGTTGCATTTTCATGGAAAATGGAGAGATTAAACAAGAACTCCATCTCAAATTAGACAATGTTAAAAGTGGAGAAGTTAAAATTGAACTCATATGGATATATGTATAAGTCTTATGTGTTATTGTAACCTTGTCATATGAATGAATTCTATCTACATTCTTATAAATAGAACTATTTATTTGACAAAAATAAAGTAATGTTTTATTTCATATTTGTTTAAAAAGATGCAAGATCTCTCTTTAGTTTAATATACTATGTGATCTCTTTATTTTAATATATTATGTATACATTATATATCACTTTTAAAATTATAAAGATACAATAAATTGTAAATTTCAAAAATCATTTAATTTTGAAAATTATAATTTTATTTTAATTAATTGTCAAACATTTGAAATCAAACTTTTATGTAAAAGTGTTCATCAATTTGATTGTAGTGTTAAAAATCTAATATATCAATTTTAAATAATATGTAAAATAAATGAAAAATAATTATGTATTTTTAAATTATTCTAAAAAGTGATATTTAGAATGAAAGAAGAATCATGTTTTAATTGTATATTTAACAAATGCTACATAGTGACTAAGTATTTGCCAATAACTAATAATATTAAATATAATTTAATTAAGTATAATAAATCTTATTAAATTAATTTAATAATAATAAGTTCTAAACTATAAAATAATTTTAGCAAATTTAGTAAGGATAATTAATCTAGTGGAAGATAGATAGCTGAAATTAAAATTAAAATGATACATGATTTTTTATTCTAAAATTTTGTAACTTAAATATTTAACATGTATACTTTAGAAAAAAAAATTAGAAAATTCAAAAGTTAAAAATATTTAATTATAATTAATTGATATAGTTTGTTTTAATAACTAAATACTAATAATGTCAACTTATTTAAATAATTAATTATAATTAGTTTATATAGTTTATTATTGTCTAATTTTATAGAAGTTTTCATAAATTTTCGGTAGTGCATTCTAAAAACGGGCCTTTTCCCTTAAAATCCATGCAATAAGACCCCAAACCAATTAGCCAATCAGTTTAAGAAAAATATTTTTCATGATAATATTATGAAATAAGGATTATGTTATAATTATACATTTAAAATTAAATTATATCTAATCTAACATGATAAAATTTGTGAAAATATATATGATTAGTAAAAAAATAAATGATGACATGAACATTAATATATCTAAAATAGCACATGTAATCTTATAATGTGTCAAATTAAAAGCAATCTTTGATTTGAGCTCTTCAATAAAATTAATCTATTTTGAGAAAGTCATGAATTTATGTATAATATTATGTGATGTAGAAATAAAGATTTTAAACATAGCCTATGAATGAATTAATCTAGTCTTATAGATAGAAATATTTATTTGAAAAACATATTTTATGATGTATAAAACATTTAAATTATATGTATGTTTTGAGATTAAAGTATATTTATTAATTAATATTTTTTTAAAAATTATTTTATATCTATTTAAAAAGGTGTGTGGTTATTTAATTTAAATATATTATAAATACACTATATATCACTTCAAAAATTATCAACATTTAATAAATTATAAATTTCAAATTAATTTTTTTAAATTAAAATACCGTGTATATGAACAAATTTTAAAAAAAATCATTTTCAATAATGTTAAATTCTAACAAACTAATTTAATTTTAAATAATGTGTAAAAAATAAATGAAAAATAATGATCATTACTTTTAAAATATTCTAAAATATATTTTTTTAAATGAAATAGAGATCACGGTTTGATTGTACATTTAAAATTATGATATAATTGTTCATTTACAATTAAGTTATATCTCAATTCAACATGATAAAATTTGTGAAAATATATATGGCTAATAAAAAAATTGAATAATGACATACACATATACATATATGACTAATTTTCAAAATTATTTGAAATAATGCATACAATCTTATAATTTGTCACACTAAATGCTAAAATATTATATAAATAAAATAGAATGTTTGAAAAAAAATAGAGTATAAACATAATTTCACTAAACTTGTTCACATTTTAATAATGTTAATATTGTTATTTAAATTGGTAAATATTGGATTCACATTTGATTGTTTTTGGTTTATAATTTATGTAATATTAAATTAATAATATTTTTTAAAAAATTTATTTGTGTCATATTATAATTGAACTTGCTTATTCATTTTAGTTTGAATAGATCTAAGATGTAATGTTACCAATATTACTATTTTAGTAAGGTTAGTAGATGTAGAGTATGCACATTTGTTGTAGCGTGTGTATTTTCCTATATTGCATTAATTAACTATGCACATGCTCAAAATATTTTCTGTTGGAAAGTGACATTGTAAGCAATTGTTATTTTGTCATTGATGTCAAACCTTAACTGGTGAGACTATTGCTATCTGTTTGAGTACCATATCTATTGATTGATGAAGAAGATTTAACAAGAAGACCAAGTGAATGGTTGAGTTAA
>MU227919.1:359088-387105 GCA_018584345.1 Thuja plicata | reverse complement strand
ATCAAAATTGGATCTCCTATTTGTGTATTTGAGAGTGAAAGAAAGGAGCATCTTATCTTCCCTTAATCACAATCACAAATAACAATAAACCACAATTTTCTCCTTTACATTTTGGTAACATCAACATGAATAAATATTATTTTTTATGTTACAGGTACCTTGACTACGATGCTCCCTCATAGAGGTTTTGAGGTTGGGTTTGCTGAGAGGGTCACCCAGGGCCCTGTCCGACTACTTTGGCATAGCTCGATTCTGGAGCCATCTCTTGATTCCTAGTCTGGTAGTGATGAGCCTTTGACAGAAGTTAGGGCTTTCTATCACCACTATACTCTGAGGTATGCTCATCATTTTACTTTCATCCCACAGCTGGAGGACTTACATCAATGTGGGTTGGCTCCAATTACATACCATCCTTTATGGGATGGGTTAGTACCATCCTTCACAGATGGAATTGGAAGTTGCAAGTTGGACCACTTGAAGTGTCGATACACCCGGGAGAGTTTATCAGAGGTTGGTTTTGGTGGAAGGGATTCAGGTATTGGCAGCATTTGTGTTTCAGTTGAGCTGAGTTCCACTGAGTTATTTCTCCCATCGGCACCTACAGTTAGTCTTCAGATGATGTTGTCCTTGATGTCATTGATTTGGGTGTTGGTGCTACAGGGGCCATTTGTGCATGAAAGTTATATTACATAGGCTCAACCTTGGGATCCAAGTGGATTGTGATGTACAGTTGCTTAGGGATTTCTTAGGGACAAGCAATCTCGGGGAGGGTGGACTGTGATGACCCCCTTTTTAGCAAGGTCATTGAATGGAGAGTGCCAGATCATTATCGTGATCCTCGTGGTCTGGCGAGGTGTTTAGAGGGTCATTGGTGTGAACTTACTATTTATAGTAAGTCAATGGATAGTTTCGATGAGCTCAGATGAGTTAGAGGAGTTGAATGATGCTCTCAATTTTCATTTCTAGCTTCTGGTTTGGGCTCCAAGAATCTTGGAGAGAGCGTCTATTTTAAGTAAGTCACCTCGACAAGTTTGTTCATCATCTTTTATCATCATGATCACTCCAGTGCAGATAGATTTTTATTTTGATGCTTCTTCAATTGTTTTCGCAAGACAGGTGAATTATTATTATTATTTAATTAAATTTGCTAAGGTTAACATTTTTGTTGGTATTATATGTTGGGCACCTTAGTGTTATAGCTCGTTGAAACCGGGATGAAAATTTTTAAATCTTGGGCATAAGAAATAGGGACCTTGCGTGTCATAATTTCGTGATATTGATGGAAAGGTCAATTTTTGGAGCCAAATGAGTTAATAAATTATATTACTCAATATGTGTCTAAGTATAAAAGTACTTCAAGTGAAAAGTGTATGAGAGAAGACACTTTTTAATTATAAAAGCAAGAGGCAAGGCATTCATTCAGGATCTATCGATTGAATATATTATATTTTGTTTGTTTTCTGTGAGGAGAAGTTTCTGATCTGTGCCCTTGCTGAAGTATAAGGGTTAAATTGGCTTCTAGAAGACAAGTTGTTCTGAAGTTCATATCAATTTGTTTCTGAAGTATAAAAAATTGTAATTGCATCACCTCTCTACTGTGAATTCTATGGCTAAGAGAGTTTGTATGAGTTCAGGGTTTATGCACACTGAGTGTGTAGATCTCTTTAATTCTGATTTGTCTACATTTTACGGAGTTCTGCTGGAAGAGTGATTTATTGCAAGGCCTGAAGTATTGTATCAATCTGCAACTTATTTTTGGAGTGATTGGTTTTGTGAGAGAAGCGTTTGTATTATTGGAGCTGCATTTTAGTTTGGCTGGACAGGTTCCTCAATAATTAAATTTTGTGGATTTAGATTTTTAAATTCATTTTCCAGAATTCTGCAAGTTTATGTTTTGAATAAAACTGTTATGTATTGGATTTAAGAAATGCAAGTGAAATGAATATATAGATAAAGAGAAATTTCCAGAATTCATCAAATATGTGTATCTTGTAAAGGGAATTCTATTAAGAAATATCTGAGCTTGCCTGCAGAGTGTTTTCTAAAATGCTTAAATTCTGAATTTGTTAAGAAGTTGGAGTTATTGATATTGTAGCCAAGTTGGGTTCATTACAAAAAAGTAGCATCGAGCCTATGAAATTGGATAATGATAACAACAATTTAAACCCAATTTCTACAATGAATACATAGAAATAACCCACATGGGATCAAACATTTCCAAATTGCACAGAGACAAAATCATAGGGGTGGAAGACCCAGATGGTACATTGGTAACTACAACTCAATTTTTTGACCTTATCTAGGTTAAAATACCCACATCATTTGGAAAAGAGCTGGAATTAAAAGGACTGTTGGATCTTGCTAAGTCCAGAAAGGATGTAAAAAATAGAAAGGTTATCATTCACAAGAAATATATTTTCTTGTTACAGTTCCCAAGTCTAGAGCAGTTCTTGCAAAAGATCATGCAGTTTTAACTTTAAGGATTATGTGTGATGATAAAGACTTAAGATTGATAGTTTTCTAGGAGGAGTCATATTTCCTATCCCTGGACTGTTAAAGGTCACATGGTGGGTTGGAAACATAGCATGTTTGAATGAAGATATTTATGATTGAGCGTGTTATTCTTAATTTGTGGGAGCAACTGGACCTTAGATGCAAAGAAGTTGCTGGTTGGATTTGTAACTATCATGGATTGTGAGGTGAAATAAAATGTTATACACTTATTAAGAAGTGAATGTTTTGCCAATTTAAATCTTTGGAATTTACATGGGGAAGGAGAGATACTTGATACTCTCTAGAAAAGTGAAAGAGGTTGGTACGATTATTCTTGGAAATTTATACTCTCACAGTGAAGAAATTCATGCTTCTGTTCAAAGCAAAAAATTTGTTCCATCCCTCCTGTGGTCATTGAAAAATGATAGTTCCAAAGGACAAGAAATTATTTCCTTTGCACTTGATTATTTTATTAGAAGCATTTGGAGAAATGAAAGAAAACCCAAATAGCACACGACCATGTAGATACAAGTTTTAGAATACATTAGAGAATCAAAGTCATGAGCATGTAGGAGACAAGGATAAAAGGTTTTTGCAATAGAGATTGAAGGTTTTATTTTGAGGTTGTGGTCTACAGGGTCACATAATACCCACTTCCTATGTTGTTTTCAATAGAACCAAAAAGTAGAGCTATAATTTCTGCAAAAATAAAATAAACCCTCATATCTAGAGTGTTGGAAACTACAATTGTAACAATTATTATATTTTCATTGATGTCAAACCTTAACTGGTAAGATATTTTTTATCTTGTAAAGTGTCATATCAATTGATTGATGAAGAAGATATTAATAGAAGAGATAACAAGAAGACTTGGTGAAATGGTTAAGTTATGTGGAACTAAAATGGATATTTGATGAGATTGCACCTTGAAAAGGTAATATATTATTTATCTTAAGTCTAAGTGAAGTTTGGATGACTACAAGATTAGACTTGACCGAATAATAGAGCATATTATTAAGGAACTTATGTTTGTTCCGAGCGATGCAAGTGTCGACCGAGCGCTAGTATGTGCAAATAAAATTTAGTGTCAACCGAACATCAGTATTTACTGAGCGTCATTAAATTAATGAGTTATCTAGTTACCTGATTAAAGAGGTATAAGATTAACCTAATTGCAGGTTATATGTGTGTGTGGTAGAGGTTAATTTGGTTGATTGGCTAATCTAAGTAGAAGGAAGAAAAGCTTAAAGAGAGTAGTATAGGACTGCACAATGGTGAATGCTTCAAGGATTTCCGAACAGATTTGAGTTAGAAATAACAATGGAGGCCAGTCAGTGAATTAGAATTTGATCTATAATTGGATGTGTATTTGCAAAGTGAGTTGTATGTTTTAGATCACAATTTTTTGTTACTTTCTAACCATTGTATCAGTTGCAAAATCCTTCTAAACAAGGCTATGAAGACATTATATTTTGTCATTAGTATATACAAGGAAAAACATGATCTACACCATCAGTTTACACTACACCGACACACAGGGCATAGCACTACCCAGTGCCAAGGTAACCTGATATTGCCAAGTACAAAGAATCCTGACAAACACTACTCAGTGTTACGCGATGAAAAAAAGGACAAAGGAAACCGATGAGTAACCTATAGTGCAACCCAACAAAATAGACATGAGAGGAACCCAACAGATGAAGGGAACCTAAAAATCAGTTCAACAAAGGAACACCCACAGACTTTCATTTCAACCCGACAATCATGAACCGATAGTCAGTTACATCCCACAAAAAGTGGATCTGACTTTTCACATCAAATAAATCACTAAAGTTTTATATTTATCTTCTTGATTTGTTTTAAATCCATTATGTGCGAACAAATCAATGTAATTATTATTGTTTTAATCAGTTCAACTATTTCAAAACATGCAAACTAAAGGATCAAGGTCAAGTTGTATACCTTGGATCAAGAGTTAACATTGTAATGCATGATTCTAGAATAGGTAAAATACTTATATAAATATATGCTCAATCTATTGTGAACATGTTGTTTGATGATGATTGTAGCCAATGAGAGCATCTATGGATAAGACAAGAGAATTCATGCAGAAGGACAGAATGGGATCAATTCAGTTTCAAGAACAAGAACACAGGATACTAACTAGAAGGAACGGGTATTAATCAATCACTATAGGTGATATTAATATTATGAGAGCTTTAATGGATCTTTGATCAGAAAAATTATAGATTGCATACAGTTAGGTCAAACATACTGTACTCATTCTAACAAATTTTGTACACTTAAGAAATCCTTTCAAGAAAGGTGGACCTAACAGTCCTATTGTAAATCTCTTAACTAAGTGCACACTTCATTAGTGTTGTTGAAAGCTCTTAACAGAGTAGATCTTAATAGGTCTCCACTTTAATACTCCTAACAAGGTAGATCATCAGAAGTGATCAATTATAATCCTTTACCAACTCCCTTCCATTCTGCAGATAGTGAAGTTTTGTGGGTGACATCCCCACCGCAATTTTTACTTCCTAATAGGAGTTTTCTATGATATCATATCTTGTGTTATAAGTTTATTATTTTCATAAATGTTTCTATGAATGTTGCAAACAATCAAAGTGTGTTTATTATTTTTATGAATGTTGCAAACAATCAAAGATTGTGAATTAATATTACATGCATAAGAAAGAACATCAGATATGGTCGGTAATATAGTAAAGAATGATTACTAATGATGAAAGGTGAAAAGTGTTAAAAGTTTTATAGGTACTGATTCACCCCTCCCCTCTCAGTACTACTTCCCATTAATCCCAAAAATTGGTATCAGAGCTAAGTCACTTCTTGGAAAGATTAAAGGCTTAAGAGAAAAGATCATACAATGGAGAAGTACAAACTTGATAAAAATATTGAGAATAAAAAGCTTGAAATTCAGATGTTATATGAACAGTATAAAGAAGTGAGAATCAAGATGAGAGAGTTGTTGGATGAGAGTAAAGGTATGGAAACTTGGAGCAATGAAAAATATTATCAAGAAGAAGAGATTCCAGATTTCTTTGAGTCTTCAGGATCAAATACAAGTAATGTATCAAATACATCAGAAGAGAACATCACAAATCTAAAGGAGATCAATCAACATCTCATAGAGAAAATAAAGATGTTTCAAATTGGTCAAGAGACCCAGATCGTAAGAATGATTGATGTGATGAGTTGTGCTAGATAAGCTAAAATGGAAAAAACACTAGCTATTAATTATAGAAGGAAGATTACAAAGAAGCTACAAGAAAAGGAGTTAGAAATTCAAAGACATGCTGAGCATCACCATGAGATTACAAATCAGATTATTCTTATGAGTCAAGAAGCAAACAAAATGAATATAGAACTCATTGAAAGAGTACAAGCTATCGGTGAACAAAGAGAAGAGAATGAAAAACTAAAGCATGAGGTTAGAGTTCAGCAACAACATAATGAAATTATCAGAAAGGATGAAGAAAGCAATAAAAGAATGGATGACTTTCTTGAAGGACAACAAAGATTCAACAACAACAATGGTCTAGGCTTATAAAAAATGGAGAATCATCAACTCAAGCCAATCCAAAGAATGTCTATGAAAATCCCAGACCAAGAAAGCTTACATGCAAACACTATGGAAAGAAATCCCACACATCAAATGTGTGCAGAGACAAAATGAAAGGTATTCCCAAATCTACATATTCATTCATAGGATTTTGTTATAAATGTAACAAGAAAGGACATAAAGTATTGAATTTAAGTCCAAGATAGATCAACCAAAGAAGGAAACCTACTCGGACAAATAATGTCCTACATGCAAAATGAATGGGCACACAAGTCTTGAATGCTGGAAAAAGAAAAGGCAAGCATGGAAGCCTAAAGGTCAAGAAACTCCCTATCAACCAAAGAGAATCAATAATCAATATGTATGGGACTACAATACATGGAAACATTATACCGCATATGGTAGATATGGTCACATTTCTATTAAATGCATGAGAGCATGGACCAAAAGGTCTAGAGGTGGGACAAACCCCATAATGGCATGCTTACATTGACATAAAGTTGGTCATCTTAAGAAAGACTGCAGAGATCGAATGACAGAGACAAGCACATATCCCAATGGAAACACTATTGAAGATATCTAGAGGGATAGAGATAAAATGTGGAGAAAAGCTTCAAGAAATGATGAAGCTAGACCAAGAAATGCAAATGGTGACACCCCATCCAATGGATCCAGTGACATCACCACCCCCACTTATGTTGAACAAGTAAGTATGGAACTGCACTACACCAAGTCATATTTTACATCAGTTTCATAATACAAATTGATAGATAGTCAAAATCTGCATGAATAAAGATGCATATTATGTTACTTGTTACAATTCTGAGAAAACAACCCCATTGGTAAACACATACCTAAAATCATTGATGAACATAAAGGATGAGTTGTTTACACTTACCCGGAATTGTCGGTCAACACATAAAATGGCTAAATTGCTAATGTAACCCGACACTCATTGGTAAGGAAGAAAAATTATAAGGTTGTCATGACAGAACACCGATATCTATTGGTGAAAGAAAAAATCTTAACATCTATCCCGAGCATCATGTCAACACCGACAATGCTATGTAAAAGTCTTCTCGACAAACTTCATCTTCATGACCCAATGAGTCGTCAAGCATTTATTACATACTTAGGGCAAAAGTCTATAAATACTCGATGCGAACACCTCATTTCTGACATGCAATTTAAAGAGAAAGAGCAGAGCGACCTCAACTCGATCCAACAAAATCCAAACAGATCATTCACAAGGTTCACAAATCGAAGTAAGTACCAAGCACAACAAAGAACTCTATTATTATTTTTGAGAAAGCCCTAAATTTGAAAAATGATGGCAACTACTTCAAGAACCATAAAGATCAAGAATGACAAGAAGAATATGGTTAGGCTGATAAAGACCAACACCTATGTGGAACCAAAGTATAAGAAATTCCCAGAGATTGCATTGCAACCCAATGAATCCAGCGCATTTTCTAAGATTCCACCTAGGGTTTTTCTAATAGAGGATGTAAGGTCCTACATTCACTATAAGATCACTGAAATAGGTGATCTGGAGATAGACCAAGCTTACCAGAAGTTGTGTGATGTAAAAAGGAACTTAAAGTAAGAGCCCTATATTTCCCAAGGGTATTCAAAACTAATTGGATTAGGTTAGTTTTGAGGAGAATGCATGATCAGAAGTTGTGGTTAGATCAACCTAAGCAAATCACTAAGGATGTCCTTCATGTTGTAACTAGTTATCCAATAACCAACAAGCCTAAGGCACACAAGCATCCCTCCAAGTCAGAAGTTGAAAAGCTCAAAAAATCTATGTGGGATAACAAAGGTCTTAAGGTTAACACCATCACCGATGAGGAACTGAGGTTCGTTGCATGTGTAATTGGTTACAAGATCTTCCAAGTAAGAAGAATTAATAGCATTACATCTACAGCAGTAAGCACAACTTACAAGATAGTGACAAAGGGAATACAAATGGATCTGTGTGAGATCTTGTTAAAGCAACTTGATGAGAACATGACAACAATCAGGTCTGCAAAGACTAACACATGTAAGTTTAGCTCACTTATCATGTGTATATTCTTCTACTTTCAAGAATACTTTCCTTCAGTAGGAAAAGTAAAGTGGGATACTACCAAACCAGTCACACTGCAAATTAGTGAACTTATTAAGTCACTAGGAGATAATTTTGATTCAATTGTGACTGCATACTTCCTTGAATTCAAGGAAAAGATGATGGAAAGAGTGAGGATCCATGAGAAACTAATTAAAAAACACAGGGATGAGATATGTTTTATGATGGATACAGATTTCGCCTACATAAAACCAGTTGTACCAAGAACAGCTTGGTTAGCACCTCTTGATTATGAAATCAACATAGATCAAGAAACCAAGGCAATTGATGCATTGATCAATGAACCACTTGATAGAAAACAACCAAGGTTTGGCACTTATGAAGAGGCCAAGTCAAAGATAAAAATAGGCCTAGTAATCAAGAAGACTGTCAAAAAGAAGAATAAAATGGTTAAGAATCTTGAAAAGATTCTATCGGTTAATGAGGAGGAACAGGAACAAACAAAGGAACCCGATGAATAGGGTACCATCAGTGAAGGACAAGATGAGCAAAAATCAGATTTTGAGGCTACTGAATCTGATACACCTCCACCTCCTACAAAGAAACAAAGAAGGAGCCAAACAGCAAAAGATATTACACCTCTGAAGAAAGGTCAAGTAAGGACTTATAAGAGGAAGCAGTCAACAAAGAAAACAAGGTAGAAAATAGAGAAACAAACACCTACTAAGAGGAGGAAAAGAATGGTTAGGACTAAAGCTGACATTGAGGATTCCAAAGAGGATGAGCCTAATGTAAGAAAAAAAAGTTTTCTTACTAGGATAATTGATGAAATTGCTGAGTCAATTGCTACTACTGGTACAATGACTGGTAGAAAGATTAGAAAATGGGATAAACTTGAGCCTGGGGACCAAAAAAAGATACAAGATACCATAATTAGGGCAATGGTCAAGTTTAAATATGTACCAGTAGAATTCATAATCCAAATACCTAAAGAGCTGGGTAACAGAATCTCACAACAATGGCCATATGCTCTTCATATAGAAAAGGAAGCAAGGGAGAGAGTACTTGTCACACTAATGCTTCCCAAATCAAAGATGGAAGAAATAAAAGAAATAATGAAGAAGCACTCAAGAAAATTTGTAGCCAAGATTAGAGCTTACAAAGTACTTGAAGATAAGTTTATAGAGCTGGATAGTATGACCGAAACCAAATGGAGACAACTCTTAGATCTACCTACAGATTCAACAAGTCATGAGAATCAATTACTTCTCACTGACATGCCTCATGTAGAGGAGGAGAAAGATAAGGAAATTCCTCAGCACATTGCTTTGGACAATGTAGATAATGTTGAGCCAATTGACTTAGACCAAGTCATGGATGATCTTGACATTCAAGACATCACTAGGTATGACTTAGATAAGGATCCATAAAAGGATGATGATGTTATATTCATATCACTTAAGGATCAGATCAAGCAACAAGAATTGGAGACCCAAGGAAATAAAGACATAAATGTTGCTGATGAAATCTAGTTGGACACATCAATTATTGACATCACAGGACATGACCCTGCTGATCAACTTCAAAAAGATGAAGATGTCACTTCTCAACAAGATAATAGTGATGAGCAGGACACAAATCAAGATGCAGCACAAGTGAGCACTTAGGATAATATGTCAGTGCTAATAAAGACCATAAATCTGCTAGAAGGTAATGCAGAATCTAATGCAACAGATACAAGCATACCCAAGGACAAGGGTGATGTAGAGACTAAGGACACAATCGATACAACAAAGGATACAACTACAGAACAAGCTGCAACTGATGATCAGAAAGACAAATCTATTGATCAAAGCAAAGAGGAAGCACAAAAAGTAGAAGAAGACAAGCAGAAAGAAAAAAGTGAAGAAGCCAAGATAGATGAGAAGGAGAAGAAATCAGAAGAAACATCTGCAGAGACACCCAAGGTTGATGGAGAGACCTCTTCACCAAACTGACAAGTGAACCTCGAGCAGAAAACACAAGAAGCATCATCAACAAATCCTTCACCAAGTGCATCAGAAAAGACAACTGAACTAGAAATGGTATTTCATACATCTGCGTCCACACAAATCTCAAGGAAGAAGAAAAGAAAGCATAATAATCTAGTGACATTGGATGAAATCATTGAGATTCCAGTTTGTGATACCAGGACATTGGATCCAACTAAATTAATAAAGTATGCAAGACTTTGTGAAAGGAAAGCAATGCAAGACAAGTTGAGAAAAGCCACCAAAGAGGTAGAGGTACTTTAAGTAGCACAAGGAATACTTCAAAAATTGTACTTGATGTAGATGTTGATCAAATAGCCCCAATGCTTTATCAATTAGTGGTTCTCACATATGCAATCACATCTCAGAACATAGATGTTGAGAAGGCAATGGAAGATAGAATTGAACAGAAATATGAGTTCAAGTTATCTGAGAAGATAAGCCAAGAAGTGGCATTGCAAAAGGTAAATCTTTTTGAACTGGTTAGCACAATAGATCCAATAATCTCAAAAGGTATTACCTTGATATAGAAATTATGCATGCTTGATCAACTCACTAACGAGTATACCGACAACATAGCACAGATAGATTTTGATCTTAAGACAAGTGCACAAAGTCTCACGAATAGTGAAGAGGCAATCAAATTGCACAACGAGCAGCTCAAGCAAGCTCAGAAGCTAAGACAAGACACAGATTGCAGAAACAAAGTTTAGAGATGAGGTAAATGAGCTTCAAGCACAACTCTTACTGACACTCTCACTACTACAACAACATATGACAAAGGCAAGAGCACTAATAGCCACCCCAGAATTGTCTGTCCTAGACAACATTTATGATATGCATGCACAGATAAAGCTAGAGGACATGGCACTAGAGCTCCTGAAATAAAAATGGGATAAATTAATCAAAGATATCAAAATAACCCACTCACATATTCTCAACACATTGTAAGTTACACATTTTTGTCACATTTTTTACAACTTATAAGTTGTACATTTTTGTCATGAGTATCAAATAAAGGGGGAAATAATATGTACAGTCAACAGTAAAAGGGGAAATGAAGGATGAAATGATTTGTACAGTTAGTCATTTAAAAGAGAAAAGAACAGGGAATGTATAGTACAGAGGAAAGTATACATGTACATTATACTTATACTATACTGATGCATACAGTTAGGGGGAGTCATATAATGACAAGGATATATACATGGTGTACATACTAAACACTTTAGTATTATGCACATATCATTTTTTGATACAAATGTCAAAGGGGGAGATTGAAGACTATATTTTTCCATTAGTATATACAAGGAAAAACATGATCTACACCATCAGTTTACACTACACCGACAGACAGGGCACAACACTACCCGACACCAAGGTTACCCGATACTGCCAAGTACAAAGCATCCTAACAAACACTATTCAGTGTTACCCGATGACAAAAAGGACAAAGGAACCCAACGAGTAACCTACAGTGCAACTCAATGAAATAGACATGAGAGGAATTGGACAGATGAAGGGAACCCGACAATCAGTTCAATGAAGGAACACCGATAGACTTTTAGTTCAACCCAATGATCATGAACCAACAATCAGTTACATCGCGCAAAAATTAGATCTGGCTTTTCACATCAGATAAATCACTAAAGTTTAATATTTATCTTCTTTATTTGTTTTAAATCCATTATGTGCGGAGAAAGAAATGTAATTATTATTGTTTTAATCAGTTCAAATATTTTAAAACATGCAAACTAAAGGATCAAGGTCAAGTTGTATACCTTGGATCAAGAGTTAACATTGTAATGCATGATTCTAGAATAGGTCAAATACTTGTATAAATCGATGCTCAATCTATTGTGAACATATTGTTCAATGATGATTGTATCCACTGAGATCATCTAAGGATTAGACAAGAGAATTCATGTAGAAGGACAGAAAAGGATCAATTCAGTTTCAAGAACAAGAACACAGGCTACCGACGACCAGGAATAGGTATTAATCAATCACTATAGGTGATATTCATATTATGAGAGCTTTAATGGATCTATAATCAGCAAAATTATAGATTGCATACAGTCAGGTAAAACATATTATACTCATTCTAACAATTTTTGTACACTTAAGAAATCCTTTCAAGAAAGGTGGACCTAACAGTCCTATTGTAAATCTCTTAACCGAGTGCACACTTCATTAGTGTTGCTAAAAGCTCTTAACAAAGTAGATCTTAACAGGTCTCCACTTTAACACTCCTAACAGGGTAGATCATTAGAAGTGATCAATTATAATCCTTTACTAGCTTCCTTCCAGTCTGCAGATAGTGAAGTTTTATGGGTGCCATCCCCACTACAGTTTTTACTTCCTAATAGGAGTTTTCTGCGATATCATATCTTGTGTTATGTGTTTATTATTTTCATGAATGTTGCAAACAATTAAATATTGTGAATTAATATTACATGCATAAGAAAGAACATTAGATATGGTCGGTAATACAGCAAAGAATGATTACTAATGATGAAAGGTGAAAAGTGTTAAAAGTTTTAGAGGTACGGATTCACCCCTCCCCTCTCAGTACTACTTCCCATTAATCCCAACAGGTTGACCTAACAGTCATATTGTAAATACTTTAATCAATGTGACATTATAATGGAATGGTCTAAGGCCTCTAACAAGGCTCACTTTTAATAGGGTGATTAATCCTTTAACTAAGTCACATTTAACACAGTGTATTGTAACGTTTAATAGGGTTTGCTCCTCACAGATCTCACTTCAGAAGAGTGAAAAATTGGTAGCATGTTACTGGTGGTTTTCCCATATTTGGTTTCCATGTTAAATCCTAGTGTCATACTTGTGTGAATGTTATTTAATGTGTTTTATTGTTAAGAGTATTTTGCAAGTTGATTACTTTAGGATAGTGAACTGCAAGTTTATGTTATTGATTATATGCTATAGAGATCGAGTGGATTACTGAGTGGGTCTAAGTTGCTTAAAGTGCTTGAAAGTTCAATTGGTACATCTGGACTTGAGGATAACTAATTCACCCCCCNAACTAATTCCCCCCCCCCCCCCCCCTCCCTCTCATTTATTCTAAATTATTCTAACAATTGGTATCATAGCTTTGTGGTTCTTTCAAAATAAAAGTTTGAAGGTACTTGAAGCTAAAGATCAAGATGTATAAAAATAAGGTACCGAGAATGAACAAAGAGAACTTCCATGCATGGAAAATTTTGATGAAGCTACACCTAGCTGGAATTGGAGATGAAGTAAAATACTATGTGGAAAATGCTTACATAACAGTGCTTACAGTTATGACAGCTCAGCAGATGAAGGAAAAACAAGAACACAACCAAGAAATGTTGGAGATTGCATCAACCCTAAGATATCCTAAATTTGAAGACATAAAAGATTGAAAAATGGAAAAATAAATGTGAGATACATTGGTAACTTGTTAGGATTAAGTAATACTAAGAGGGGGTGAATCAGTATTACAGCACTTTAAATTAAACTTAAACCAATTCCAAATAAACTATAAGTTTACAGAAATGAAAATAACATAAGAAAATAACACAGAAATCATAACACCATTATTTATCATCAAGGAAACCCTGGCCAAGGGAAAATCCTAGTGGGGATGGTACCCACAACCATGCACTAAAGTATAATGTCCCTATTAGGAGACCTAGCCCTGTTAGGAGCTAAATATTACATAGTACATTTCCTTGTTAAAGGAATAACAACCTTGTTAAAGGTATACAACACCTTGTTAGGTGCCAACTGATCTTACAGCTCTTACAACAAAACTTTTGTTTACAAAGTGTTCTTAGTAAAGAACAAAACAAGCATCTTCAATGCTTAGATAGTTCTAGTCATAGCTCTTCAATGATCTTTGCCAACCTCTGATCTCACATCATCCATTCACATACATACATATCCTTGCTTTTCTTATACTTCATCATTCTCTTCACTTTACAAAAATTATTAATATATATACATACATACATACATACATATATATATATATATATCATCATCATCATCATCATCATCAAGTCAGCTCTCTTAATTATTACATAGTCAGATCTCAATAAAAAATAGAATTAATAATGTAAAGAGTAATTACAAAGTCATCGCTCTTAGATAACCAAAATATAGGTTTATCCAAAATCACAATCCAACTTAGCTTTTCAGGAGTCCATAATATACTCCTTGATTCATCGCTACTTGTTCAACTGCTCTGTTACCTTGTCCTGCTGTCTGCACATGTCTTAAAATATCTCTAACTCATTGTAATCAACTCCAAAATAGATCTTAGGTGAAGGTCATACATACTCCATATTATCTTCCTCTAATCTCTCTAGTCATAAAACTTTGTACTTGATCTTCGCTATCCAAAACAATATCGTTATACTCTGTATTTCTGCTTTTGTACTTAGTCATTTTGAAGACTATGTCTCGAAAATAGAACTTCATTCCAAGCGATCAATATACTAGATGTGTTTCCATAAGTGAAAACCTATAATTTTCTCATACCATACCAAAAATATCACTTTCCAACAATCTCTCCCTTTGGCATTGATGGCAACACTTAGTGAAAAATGACTAAGTGTCCCAACACAAAACTCTCTCTCTCTCTCTCTCTCTCTCTCTCTATATATATATATATATATATATTTATTTATTTATTTATTTATTTATTTTCTCCTTAATTTATTTTTCTTCTGTTCTCCCCCTTTGACAAAAATGAAAAAGGTGTATCAAAAATGTAGAAAAATGTAGAATTTTAGTGTTTTCTCGCCAGTTTAAGTACATCTTGGAAAGTATCTTCCATGATCTTCACTTTTGTGTTCCATGAATCAATCAAAAACTGAATAACATGAATTAGTCCATTCATTACATAGGATGGTGTCTTTTCTACCTTTAGGTCTATGGGCATAGAATGTGTCAATGATTCAACATAATTCTCCATATCAGATAAATGAACTTCAAGAATTAATAGCTTAGGAGCGATTAGACTCTTCGGCAGACCAAATCTTGTCATTATTCTCCCTTTCTCAATATCCAATACATTCATCTTGTCTTAAATATTTTTTATTTATCTTTCCATCTCTAATATAGATTGTGAGGAGGTCTCACAACTATCAATCATTCTATTTAGTGTAGTCTTTTCCTTTGCTAAAATATCTTTAATGTTCTCAATATGTCTGATAGGATTTATACAATAGTTGTATAGATTCCTTCTATGTGTGACACAAATTCTAGCCTTTGATGTAGCTTCTCAAAGAATTCCCAAGTCCCATGAAATAGACTGGAAAAATTCCTTCAACTGCTTCTCTTGATAACTCTGCTATGCACTTTCTTCAGCAATCTTCATTAAAGACTCATAGTGACTATCAAAGTCATCTAGTGCCAAACTCAGATTCTCTGCTTCATCCTTTCCTTGAAATAAAATATGTACTGGGAGAAGTTTCTTCATAGTATTGACTACTCTAGTGATTACCTTAGTCTTCTTATCTCCTTTCGGTTCAGATCTCTCTTTTTATTTTGTGAATGTCATGAAGGATAGTATCATCAATTCATCCTCATCCATACTATCAACATCAGTACTTAAATTTTTATCATTACTTTCCAACAATAGAGTAGTAGATGTGTCAATTTCATTTTTTACCTCAACTCTTGTCTCTTCTTATTTTGTTGTATCTGTCTCACTTCTCTATTCAACTTCATCTTTCTACTCCTCCTCTTTATGTTCTTCCATTTCATCTTCCACTGTGTTATCAATATTTCTTGCAAATGGGTCCTTCTCATCAAGTGAAGTGTCAAGGATCACAAGCAAACCAGAAAACATAGAAATTTGGTTGCATGGTATCTTCACTCTTCTCAACACTTACCTCAGCTAACTTAGAACACTCACAAATTCCTATAGGTGTAGGCATAGTATGTTTAGGAGTATCCTCAGGAATATCACTCATAAGTATTTGATCCAATGCCGTCTGAGTCTCTTCTAAAACTTATTCATACTTCTTGCCCATAGTTTTTACTAATCTTGCTTTGGTTCTCAATAAGGGTTTTAGTGCTCCCAATATTCTCTCTCTCTCTCTCTCTCTCTCTCTCTCTCTCTCTCTCTCTCTCTCTCTCTCTCTCTCTCTCTCTCTNCTCCCTATATTCTCTCTCTCTCTCTCTCTCTCTCTCTCTCTCTCTCTCTCTCTCTCTCTCTCTCTCTCTCTCTCTCTCTTGTATTGAAACTATTGACAACATGTCATCAATAGCTTGATTCCTTATAGCCTCATCTTCAATGTGTGCAAGTTTTTTCCTCATTTCCAGTCTACCATATAGTTCCTCAGGTATAATTCCCTCTAACTCTAGTAGATTCTTCTTAAAAACAACTAAATGATTTACTACTATGTCTTCAATCTTTAGTTTATCATATTCCTCATACCTGTCATAGTATTTTTCCACTAAAACTAGCTTACCTTGCTCAATATCTCTCTTCTCCAACATCTTCGAATTGGGCTTCCATACATGTCTGTCACTTGAGGTCTCTTTTTCAGTTTTCTTCTCTTCTCCTTCAGTCCTCTATTCCATAGGAGGTGATTCCGGTTCAGTGGATCTTGTGTTTCTCCAAGGTACTAGATTTACTTCATCTTCCTATGATGTCTTTAGTGGTGGTGAAGGAGTGGTTACATAAATTATTGTAGAAGGTGGAATAGTTACTCTATCAATGTCTAGAGGTATAAAGGCTGCAGTAGCAGTGCTTGCCAACCCAGAAGATCTCTTTGTTGTCTTCTTCCTTATTTCTCTCATCTCTTCTTTGGTTAAACCTGCCTTAGCTCCATAGTCATCAACAATGTTCTCTACTTTTATTTTCCTTATACCTCTATTCTTCTCTTCTCTAACTTTATCTAATTTTTCTTTATAGGTGACCCATCTCTCCTCAGATGAATCTACTCTAAATGCCAACACATGTTTAATTTTCATAGTTAGGACTTCTAAACTGACTTCATAACACATAGGGTAACACCATTTGTTCCTAGGTAAAATTCCCTCAAAGCTAACATAATAAGTTTCAACCATGAAACAAAGTGTATCCTTGTATTTCTCAACTAACTCTTCAAGAATTCTGATTCTTTCTTTCATCTCTCTCTTAATAATTTTTATCATGCCAAATAGTTCATCATCAACCCATGTGTTATTTTGTCTTCGGTAGCTCTGTGATGTCTGAATACAAGTGGGTATCCCTTATCTCCATACTGTAGGGTGTATTCTTGTAAATTTGTGCTCAATGTGGATATATATATGAACTAGGAGTGATCCAAATCTAAAGGTCTTAGATTTAACTTTCTTAATTAACTTTACATTTTCCAAGAATTTTTGTGCCAGAACCTTGCACATGTTATATTTAGTGTTTTCATTTACCATCATGTAAGACATCATAATGACTCCTGTGGAAACTCAATTAGGTCTACTGTTCTAGTATAATTTGTATCCAAGTATCATAGCAATCAGTCTGACATACTATAAGAAAATATCATTCACTGTCATAGCTCTCCTGTCTCATTTAGAATTTGTTTGGGTTTCTACCTATTTATTTATGTTCTTCTTAGCCACGGGGATAACTCCAATGTTGTATAACTGGTGCAGAGCACCTCCCTTTTTGATGTTTTTTTGTGTTTAGGTTTTTGTTAGGATTATTAGTTTGGGTTTGAATAAGATCCATTAGGTTTTGGGATCTTAACTTGTTCACATGTTTGTAAAGAGCCAAAAGTGCTCCTAGGTGACAATATGGCCATTTTGGCTTAGAATGGTCAAAGTTATTATTTTTGAGTAACTTGTGGTTTTAGTGTTTTATAGAACCCTAATTATCCTAACTAGGGTTATAGGAGTGGAAAATATTCATCGAGATGACTATTATAGTCAAAGAGCAAAAAGTGCTAAAAAGTTGCTAGCAACTTTCAAACGTTGCTCGAGAAACTTTTGCAAAAAGTTGCAAATGGAAGTTTGAGCAGTTGTAACCACCCACGCTCAGGTATTTGAGCATGATTTGATGATTTTGAGATTTTTAATGGAGTTTTGGATTGTATATTACTTTTAAAAACATTCTATACCGATGGCTCTATGTTTTTTACTGTAATTCTCAGTGTTTTATGCATTCTGTATGGCTGTGTATGGATTAGATTAGGTGATCAGACCCCATGGGGTCTAGTGCTTTGAAGTAGATTTATTTTTCATGTAGTATTTTTATTTCAAGTTAAGTTAGTGTGGATTAACATTAGAATTTAGGTCATTATGTCTGCAAGTTCAATTTGCAAAGTTGCAGGAGAAAAAATGGCTCTAACCTAAGCATCCACGGTTGAAAATGGTTGAAACCATGTGGGATGATGAGTTAGGGTCTGTAAATATTTTTTTGTTTCTTTTTTTGTTCTTGCAATTTAATTCCTAGGCTTGGAGTGAAGCCCTATGGCTGACTACTAGGAGTAGGTGAGCATGGATAGGGTAAAGATTGGATTGTAATCGAGCACCCTATGTTCTTGGATGGATGACTTAGTGGCATTTGTGGAAGCCCTAATGTGTCACCTTCAAGGGTCAAGTGGTTTTATATGGTGAAAGGAAGATTGAACACCAATTTGAAGAATTTTTGTACTGACTAGTCCAGAGGCCTAAAAACAAGGCTGAAAACTAGGGCCTAGCAGTAAATGGGGTTGTGGCTGCATTGAGAGACTATGGTTTTGGATTATTGAAGGGCTAGTGGATAGATTTCATATTTTCAAGATCTTCTATGAGTTTTTTTGGAGGAAATGGGAGAATTTGGCCCAAAATAGTGAAAATAGACCTACTAGGAATAAGCCCAATTAGGCCTCCTAGTGTATTTGACAACAATTGGATTGTTGGAGTGTCCAGAGCTTTTGGAAATGTTTCCAAAATACTTTGAATGGACCAAGAACATAGGAAAGAGTCTATGAGGTGTATGGGGAAGATCCTAAGCAAGGGTTTTGGTTTCTAGGGGAAGATATAGTGAAGAATCAAGAGGAATAGTGAACTAGTTGGACTAGTTGTCATTGAATGAACTTTGTGTCTTAATCAAGCCAACTATACCTAGGAGGCAAGTTGGAAAGGAGGGTCTAGGAGATCCATATTGGTGAAGAACACTTAGGAAGAGTAACCATTGGATGGTTAGGAGAGGTTATAATCACTTTAGGAGAAGGAATCACTAGAACTCTAAACCCTCTGCATCTGAGTGGTATCAGAGCAAGAATTTATTGAAGTTTAGTGTATGTTTGAAGGGGAGGAGAGCCACAAGGTTGATAGTATGCCACCCAAGGAAATGAGAAAATATGCCATAGTGGAATTGGTCTAAAATCTATTAGAAAAATCTAATTTGATAGAGACAAAGGGTAAGAGGAAAGTCACTGAATGGGGAGATGAGAGTGATGAAGAAGATGAAAGCCAGACAGGAAAGTCAACTGGCAAAGGAAAAGAAGAGGAGATGGATAAAGAATAGAAGGTGTTCTTGGATGCCTTCAAGTCCCTTAATAAAGATATTATGGAACACATACCCTACTATTTTGGTAGCTTGAATGGTGAAGAGTTATTAGATTGGCTAGAGGCCATAGACAACCAGTTTGATTACAAGGAAGTATCAGAGGAGAAGAGAGTCAGTTATGAAAAGGTTAGACTCAAAGGATCTGCATTGGTGTGGTGGAACATGATGCAATATGATAGGATGAAGATCAATTTTAGGGAACAATTCTTTCCCACTGATTATGAGATTCAAATGTATCAAAAGTTGTAGAACTTGAGACAAAAAGAGTTGACAGTAAGTGCCTACATTGAGGAGTTTCACAAATTGAGCCTAAGGAAAAGAAGACAAGAAGAGGAGGTAGAAAAGGTAGCAAGGTACCTCAATGGGTTGAGGCAAGGAAACCAAGATGAAATTAGTATAATGGCTCTAGACTGTATGCACAAGTGTTTTCAGTTACCCTTGAGAGTAGAGGAGAAGGCTATAAGGAGGAATGATTTCCACCAAAGAGGTAGGGGTAATAAAAGTAGAGGTTCAGAGGCAGGAGTAACTTTGGCAGGGGACAAAGCCCAAGTATACCAGAATAAAATCAATCTATGGACAATAGTGGGAGTAACCAGTATAGAGGGTCATTTCAAAGAGGAGGATATAGAGGAAGAGGACCACCAAGGGGTAGATTCCAGTCACAAGGAAGGTCCAATTTTGTCTCCACTGGTAGATGTTACAATTGTAATCAAGTGGACCATACAATGGGAAGATGTCCTGACAAGACTTCCACATCATCTATGGCAGAAAGAAGAAATTAGTTGGTGCAAGAGGATGACACACAAAGTGTCACTTCTCCCATCTTCAAGGCAGAGCTAGTATTGGATGGAGAGAATCTAATGTTGAGAAGGACTTTGTTGAAAGTTCCTAGTGTCACAGAACCACCTCAAAGAAAGAAATTTATTAATACTACTTGTAGGTCCCATAGGAAGATATGCAAGGTGATAGTGGACTTTGGACCCATCGAGAATATAGTGTCAACTAAGATGGTGGATAAACTGAAACTTAGGAGCACACCTCACACTACTCCCTACAAAGTATCATGGCTAAACAAGGGATAGCAGATAGTGGTGGATGAACAAACAATGGTGGAGTTTTAAATAGGTGAGTATAAGGATAAGGTCCTATGTTGCATATTTCCCATGGATGCATGTCATCTACTTCTAGGATGCCCATGGAAATATGATGTTAAGGCCATTCATGATGGTGAGAAGAATACCTATGTGATTACCAAGCAAGGAAAAAAGTTTCAGATGGATCCCTTACAAGAACCCAATGAAGAGAAGCATGTGGGAAGTAGTGTGATGCTCTTGAGTGGAAAGGAGTTTCCAAAGGCTATGAAGCAGGAGAAAGGAGTTTATTGTGCAGTGATAGTGAAGCCAAAGGAGGAGACCAAAGAGAAAGCGAGTATGCCACAAGAAGTATAAGCACTATTGGAAAAGTACAATGAAATAGTGGACAATGGATTTCCTAGTTCATTCCCATTCATGAGGGATGTGAGCCACCAGATAGACCTCATACATGGAGCTAATCTACCTAACAAGGAAGCATATAAGAGGACACCAAGTCAAAATGTAGAGATAGAAAAAAAAATTCAATATTTGTTGGAGAAGAGGCTAATAAGGAACAGTTTGAGCCCTTGTGTTGTGCCAACTATCCTTGCACCTAAGAAGGATGGAAAATGGAAGATGTGTATGGACTCCAGGGCTATAAACAAGATCACTATTAGATGTAGACAATTTGAAAGTTTCTTGTTATTTCTCCAAGGTGGATTTGAAGTTAGGGTATCACCAAATAAGAGTTAGGCCTGGTGATGAATGGAAGATAGCCTTCAAGACAAATTAAGGACTCTATGAGTGGAAATTAATGTCCTTTGGCCTAACAAATGCACCTAGCACATTCATGAGGCTCATTAATAAAGTGCTAGCAGATTTCATAGGTAAGTTTGTAATATTTTATCTTGATGACATTTTGATCTTTAGCAGGTCTAAGGAGGAGCACATGAAGCATTTGGAAATGGTATTGAGGAGGCTACACCAAGAGAAGTTGATGATCAATCAGGAAAAATGTGAGTTCTTGAAAATTGAATTAGTGTATCTTGGTTTTGTGGTTGCTAATGGGTGTATGAAGATGGATCTTGATAAGGTCAATTCTATTTTGGAATGGCCTACACCTAGACCCATAGGGGATGTTAGGAGCTTTCATGGATTGGCCTCCTAATATAGGAAATTTGTGAGGAATTTTATTCATGTATGTGCCCCTATCATCAACACTATAAAAGGAGGAATCAAATGTCAGTTCAAGTGGACAGCAGCAGCAGATCAAGGATTTGAAATGTTGAAGAAGAGGATAGCAGAAATAACTACACTTAGGTTCCTCAACTTCAATCAGTAATTTTTGGTAGAGTGTGATGCTAGTAAGCTAGCCATTGGAGCAGTGTTAATTCAAGAGGGACACCCTGTGGAATTCTTCTCAGAGAAGTTGAATGAGGCCAAACAAAATTATTCCGCCTATGATTTGGATTTGAATGCAATGGTGCAAGCACTCAAAAAGTGGTGATATTATCTCCTACCAAGAGAATTTGTGGTTTACACAGATAACCATGCCCTTAGTTTCTTGAATGGGAAAGAGAAATTGAACCAAAGACGCCTTAAGGGGGTAGAATCTTTGAAAGCATATAAATTTGTTATCAAACACAAGAAAGGAGTTAGCAACAAGGTTGCTGATGCTCTAAGAAAAATAGTACTAGCTATATAGGAGATACAATTGCAAAGCATGGACATGAATGACTTGAAATATCTCTATAAGGAGGAAAGTGATTTCAAAGATGCCTATGAGGCATGTGAGAAGTTCCAACAGGGATTCAAAGTGGAATTCAATGATTACATGTTGCAGGAGGGACTGTTGTTCAAAGTACACTTAATGTGTATACCTCAGTATTCAATGAGGGAGAACATAGTCAAGGAGAAAACCCAAGGAAGCTTGGGAGGACACTTTGGAGTGGACAAGACACATGGGAAAGTGAGTAGGTATTACTATTGGCCTAGGTTATAGTCAGATTTCAGAAAGTTTGTGGAGGAATGTGATATATGTCAAAGGGCTAAAGGACACAGTAGAAACACTAGGTTGTATCAACCATTATCCATACCTCAGAGGTATTGAGAGTGTCTAAGTATGGACTTAGTTTTGGGGTTTCCAAAGACATCAAAGGGACATGATAGTGTGTATGTAGTGGTGGATAGGTTTAGAAAGATGGAACACTTCATCCTTTGCAAAAAAACCAATGATGCTTCACATATTGCAGGCCTATTCTTTAGAGACATTATGTGAATTCATGGATTGCCATTGAACATAGGAAGTGATAGGGATAGTAAGTTTGTGGTTCACTTTTGGAGGAATCTTTGGAAGATGTTGGGGACAAATTTGTCTTTCTCTTCAACCTATCACCCTCAGTCAGATGGGAAAACTGAGGTAGTCAATATGTCTTTGGCCAATCTACTGAGATGTTTGACCAAGCAGCATGGACAGTCATGGGATCATATCATAGGGCAAGAAGAATATGCCTATAATGACTCCATTAATAGGAGCACTGGTAAAATCCCATTTGAGATAGTTTATGGGGATAATCCTAGAGGGATCTTGGAGTTAAGGGATCTCAGTTTACAAGACAAAAGAAGTGCTCAAGGGGAATCATTTGCAGAACAGATGAAAGAGCTGCATGAACAAGTAAAAAGGACTCTACAAAAGAAAGGGGAGAAATATAAGTCCAAGGAAGATCAGATAAGGAGGGATTTTCAGTTCAAGGTGGGGGATCTGGTACTTTCTTCCCTCATAAAGGAAAGAGTACCTAAGGGTCATGAAGAAGATAGGACCATTGAGGATATTGCATAAGTATGGAAATAATGCATATGAAGTGGACTTGCCTCCTGATTTGGGAATTTCACCCATTTTTAATGTATGTGACCTATATCTCTATAAGGGACCATCCTTAGACACTGGTCAACAAACTCTTTCAGAGTTGGGAGAAGAAGATTGGGTCAAATATTTTCCTACCCCACACCCTCTGTAGTTGGATAGTATACTAGACTCCAAGGTGATTAAGAAGACCAGGAAGGGTACTTACAAGGAGTATCTAGTCAAGTGGCAGGGAATACATGAATTAGAGGCCACTTGGATGACTGAGGCAGACATTCTAAAGCATGGGGTCACCATTGAAGACCTCCTAACTCAAGGTACTTGAGTTCTTTGTCCCAGGGGAATATGGTGCTGATCACCTCCCTTTTTGATGTGTTTTGTGTGTTTATGGTTGTGTTAGGAGTCTTATTTTGGGTTTGAATAAGATCCATTAGGTTTTGGGATCTCAACTTGTTCACATGTTTGTAAAGAGCCAAAAGTGCTCCTAGGTGACAATATGGCCATTTTAGCTTAGAATGGACAAAGTTACTCTTTTTGAGTAACTTGTGATTTTAGTGTTTCTAGGACCCTAAGTATCCTAACTAGGGTCATAGGAGTGGAAAATATTCATCGATTTAACTATTATAGTCATAGAGAAAAAAGTGCTAAAAAGTTGCTAGCAACTTTCAAAAGTTGCTCGAGCAACTTTTGCAAAAAGTTGCAAATGGAAGTTTGAGCGGTTGTAACCACCCATGATCAGGTATTTGAGCATGGTTTGATGATTTTGAGATGGTTAATTTATTTTTTTATTGCATAGTACTTTTAAAAACATTATGTACGGATGGCTCTCTGTGTTTTACTGTAATTCTCAATGTTTTCTACATTCTATATGGTTGTGTACGGATTAGATTAGGTGATAAAACCCCATGGGGGTGTAGTTCTTTGAATTATATTTCTTTTTCATATATTATTTTTCTTTCAAGTTAAGGTAGTGTGGATTTACATTAGAATTTAGGCCATTATGTCTGCAAGTTCAATTTGTAGAGTTGCAGGAGAAAAAATGGCTCTAACCTAAGCATCCACGGTTGAAAATGGCTGAAACCATGTGGGATGATGGGTCAGGGTCTATACATATTATTTTCATTTCTTTTTTTGTTCCTTCAATTAAATTCCTAGGCTTGGAGTGAAGCCCTATGGTTGACTGCTAGGAGTAGGTGAGCTTCGATAGGGTAAAGATTGGATTGTAATCAAGCACCCATGATCTTGGATGGATGACTTAGTGGAATTTTTGGAAGACCTAATGTGTCACCTTGAAGGATAAAGTGGTTTTATATGGTGAAAGGTAGATCAAAGACCAATTTGAAGACTTTATGTACTGACTGGTCCAGAGGCCTAAAAATAAGGCTGAAAATTAGGGCCAGGTAGTAAATAGGGTTGTGGGTGCATTGAGAGACTATGGTTTTGGATTATTGAAGGGATAGTGGATATATTTCAGATTTTAAAGGTATTATGTGAGTTTTTTTCGATTAAATGGGAGCATTTGGCCCAAAATGGTGAAAATAGACCTACTAGGAATAAGCCCAATTAGGCATCCTAGTGTATTTGACAACAATTGGATTGTTGGAGTGTCCAGAGGTGTTGGAAATGTTTGCAAAATAATTTTAATGGACCAAGAAAATAGGCAAGAGTATATTAGGTGTATGTGGAATATCCTAAGAAATTTTTTTGGGTTCTAGGGGAATATCTAGTGAAGAATCAAGAGGAATAGTGAACTAGTTGGACTAGTTGTCATTGAATGAACTTTGTGTCTTGATCAAGCCAACTATACCTAGGAGGAAAGTTGGAAAGGAGGGTCTAGGAGATCCATATTGGTGAATAACACTTAGGAGGAGTAACCATTGGATGGTTAGGAGAGGTTATAAGCACTTTGGGAGAAGCAATCACTAGAAATCTAAACCCTGTGCATCACTAACCCAGTTATCTCATGAATCAATTGACTAAATATATTTATAGGTTGATCTCCCGTCTAGATGAACTGATCAAGAACACTCCTAAGTAAGATTTTGAACCATTCCTCTTTGCTAAACTCGTATAGATCCAATATTTTCATAATTCTTAGGTCATCTATGTGTTTGAATTTATCCTTCATTTTTCCATTATCATAAATCAAAGGTGCATCCATAGCTTCTTTATGAGTAGATGATGTAAATACCTCAATTGTGCTGAGTTCTGAATTTCCACTTTGATTGATTAGGCAATGTAGCTATTAGCTATTCTAATACTTTCTGATCTTTGTTCTCCTTAGATCATTTCTCTTCAAATAAGGAATAAATAGGTATCTTAGACATCCTTTTATTCATCATTAAGTGTAAGATACACATTACCCAATATACTTAACATCATGCACTGTCTAGTCAATTGTAAATCCCACGATCACTGAATATGCATCATTCGATGTTGCACTCATAGATATAAGTTGTATGATGTCTACACATATCACAACTAATCTTGTTGGAGCTTACTCCTTAGAATCAGGGGCTAGATATTTTCTATTGTGCTCATCCAATGCTCCCCCTAAGGCCATGATCAACCATTTAGGTTGATTCTACTTTTTTAGCATCAGGTGAAGATCCAGTAGCATTTATTGTCTCTCCCTGAACCAATATCTCACTAGACTCTTTTACTCTCCATACCTTACCACTTTTTTTATCTTCTTCTTTCTTGAAAGAATTGTCAAAATCACTCTTATATTCTACAAGACTCTTACCAGCATCATTTTTATTCTTCTTTGTATCCATAGGAGGTGGTACTCTTCTATTAGTTACTCCATTATACCTGAAAAACTTTGCTATATGACCTGGATTGTTACATTTGTAGCATATAGGAGGTTTTATATTCTAATTAACTTGTAACTTACAATTCCTTAAAATGTGTCCAAGGTTATTACATTTGTAACATGTGATCTTAGCTGTCAATTATTCTCTGGTGTAATCTTGTCTGTATCTAAATTGATTAGGTTTCCCACATTCTTCTTTCTTGTGCCCATGTGCATTGCAATTAAAAAATTAACCAAAAAAAATTTGAAAGGGGTATTACCTCTACAATCTCTCTTCATGTGTCCAAGCTTGTTACATCCAAAACATCTACCTCTAAATGGTCTGATATGTTCTTTAGGTTCTTCAAGATTAGGTTTTTCTCCATCAATCTTTGCATCAAAGTTTTCTTCTTGATTCTTAGAACATTCAGCTTCATTGAAGCTAATACCAGCCATATCACCTTTAGGTTTCTGTCTATCTCTATGTTCATCAATCAATTCACTACTCATGTGAAGTTTCTCAATGTGTTTCTTTGTCTCAACAAGTTCACCTTTTATGATCTGGTTATATTTCTCCAATTCTAGATACTTATTCTTGTAATGGTTAAGGTAAATCTTCATTTGTCCCATCAGAATATTACCATCTTTCAAAGCTTCTTTAGTCTTGTTCTTATCATTATTTTGTTGTTGAATCTCTTTATCCATTGTCTCATTCTCAAGCTTCAAAGTAGCATTCTCTTTTTCAATTTTCTTTATCTGATCTGAATTATCATTGTCTGAATATTCTTTTATCTAAACCATAAGATCTTGTCTCTAATTTCTGGAAATTTCAAGTTGATCCTTTTTTTTCTTGCTGATACCCTCATCTTTTCTTAAATTGAATCTCAAGTCACCATTTTCTACTTTTTCTTTATCAAGGTCTTCAAGTGCTGCTTCAAAATTCTCTTGCAAATTTTCTGAATCCATTTTGATCTCCCTTAAGTTGTTAGACTTTCTCTCCAAGGGCTAATAGTTTGATACCAATTGTTAGGATTGAGTAATACTAAGAGGGGGGTGAATCATTATTACAACACTTTAAATTAAACTTTAACTAATTCCAAATAAACCATAAGCTTACAGAAATGAAAAGAACATAATAAAATAACACAGAACTCATAACACCATGATTTGTTGTCAAGAAAACCCTGGCCAAGGGAAAACCCCGATGGGGATGGTACCCACAAGCATGCACTAAAGTATAATGTCCTTGTTAGAAAACCTAGGCCCATTAGGAGCTGAATATTACATACTAAATTTCCTTGTTAAAAGAATAACAACCCTGTTAAAGGTATACAACACCCTGTTAGGGGCCAACTAAGCTTGCAGCTCTTACAACAAAACTTTTGTTTACAAAGTGTTCTTAGTAATGAACAAAAAAATAATCTTCAATGCTTAGATAGATCCAGTCATATCTCTTCAATGATCTATGTCAACCTTTTCTCTTGCATCTTCCATTAGCATATTTAAATATCCTTCCTTTTCTTATACTTAATCACTCTCTTTGCTTTACAAAAAGTCTTCATATATATA
>MU227919.1:340183-359038 GCA_018584345.1 Thuja plicata | reverse complement strand
TATATATATATATGTATGTATGTATGTATGTATGTATGTATGTATGTATGTATGTATGTATATGTATGTATGTATGTATGTATATATATATATATATATCATCAAGTCGGCTCTCTTAATTATTACATAGTCAGCTCTCAATACAAAATATAATTAATAATGTAAAGATTAATTACAAAGTTGGCACTCTTACATAACCAAAATATAGGTTATCCAAAATCATAATCCAACTTAGCTTGTTAGGATTCCATGATATACTCCTTGATTCATCGCTACTTATTTAACTACTCTGTTACGCTATCCTATTGTCTGCACATGTCTTCAACTCTCTCTAACTCACTATAGTCAAATCCAAAATCAAATTGATCTTAGGTGGAGGTCATACATACTCCATATTATCTTCCTCTAATCTTTCTAGTCATAAAACATCATACTTGATCTTTGCTATCCAAAATAATATCGTTATACTCTGTATTTTCACTTATGTACTTAGTCATTTTGAAGATTGTGTCTCCAAAATAGAACTTCATTCCAAGAAATCAATATACTAGATGTTTTTCCGTAAATTACAATTCATAAGTGTCTCATACCATAACAAAACTATCACTTTCCAACAATCTCTCCCTTTGGCATTGATGACAACACTTAGCGAAAAATGACTAAGTGTCTCAACACAAAACTTTCTCTTCTCTATTTCTCTTTAGATATTTTCTTTTCTTTTCTCCTTAATTTATTTTTCTTCTCTTCTCCCCCTTTGACAACAATGAAAAAGGTGTATCAAAAATGTACAAAAATGTAGAATTTTAGTGCTTTCTCACCAATTTAAGTACATCCTGAAAGGTATCTCCATGATCTTCACTTATGTGTTCCATCAATCAATCAACAACTAACTAACATGAATTAGTCCATTTAGTGCATAGGATGATGTCTCTTCTGCCCTTAGGTCTATGGGCATAGAATGTGTCAATGAATAAAGAGTATTCTCCATATCTGATAAATGAACTTCAATAATTGATAGCTTAGGAGTGATTATACTCTTCACAAGACCAAATCTTGTCATGATTCTCCCTTTCTCAACATCCAATACATTCATCTTGTCATAAATATTTTGTATTTCTCTGTCCATCTCTAATATAGATTGTGAGGAGATTTCACAACTGTCCATCATTCTATTCAGTGTAGTCTTTTCCTTTGCTAAAATATCTTCAATGTTCTCGATATGTCTGATAGGATTTATACAATATTTGTATAGAATCCTTCCATGTGTGACACAACTTATGGCCTTTGATGTAGCTTCTCTAAAAATTCCCAAGTCCCATGAAATAGACTAGCAAACTTCCTTCAACTTCTTCTTTTGATAAATTTGTGCTAACTTTTCTTCATCAATCTTCATTAAAGACTCATAGTGACTATCAAAGTCATCTAGTACCAAACTCAAATTCTCCGCTTCATCCTTTCCTTGAAATACAATAGGTATTAGGAGAATTTTGTTCATAGTATTGACTTCTCTAGTTACTACCTTAGTCTTCTTATCTCCTTTCTGTTCAAATATCTCTTTTTATTTTGTGATTGCCATGAAGGATAGTCTCATCAATTCATCTGCATCCATACTATCAACATCAGTACTTAAATTTTTATCCTTACTTTCCAACAATAGAGTAGTAGATGTGTCAGGTTAATGTTTTACCTCAACTCTTATCTCTTCTTCTTTTGCTGCATCTATCTCACTTCTTTGTACAGTTTTGTCTTTCTTCTCTTCCTCTTTTTGTTCTTCCATTTCATCTTCCACTGTGTTATCAATATTTCTTGCAAATGGGTCCTTCTCATCAAGTTAAGTGTCAAGAGTCACAGGAACACTAGAAACATAGAAATATAGTTGCATGGTATCTTCACTCTTCTCAACATTTACCTCAACTGACTTAGCACACTCACCAATTCTAATAGGTGTAGGTGTAGTATGTCTAGGAGTATCCTCAGGAATATCACTCATAAGTATCTGATCTAATGCCTTCTAAGTCTCTTCTAAAACTTCTTCATACTTCCTACCCATAATTTCACTAATCTTTCTTTGGTTCTCAATAAGGGTTTTAGTGCTCCCAATATTCTTTCTCTCTCTTATATTGAAACTACTGGGAACATGTCACCAATATCTTGATTCCTTATAGCCTCATCTTCAATGTGTGCAAGTTGTTTCCTCATTTCCAGTCTACCATATAGTTCCTCAGGTATACTTCCCTCTAACTCTACTAGATTCTTCTTGAAAACAAGTAAATGATTTACTACTATGTCTTCAATCTTTAGTTTATTAGATTCCTCATACCTGTCATACTATTTTTCCATTGAAACTAGCTTACCTTTCTCAATAGCTCTATTCTCCAACATCTTCAAATCAAGCTTCCATACATGTCTGTCACTTGAGGTCTCTTTTTCAGTTTTCTTCTCTTCTCCTTCAATCCTCTATTCCATAGGAGGTGAATCCAGTTTAGTGGATCTTGTGTTTCTCTGAGGTACTAGCTTTACTACCTCTTCTTGTGATGTCTTTAGTGGTGGTGAAGGAGTGGTTACATCAATTATTGTATAAGTTGGACTAGTTACTTGCTCAATCTCTGGAGGCGGAAGGGTTGTGATGAACTACAATTGATTATATGTTTGAATTCATTTGTTGATATTCAACCGAGTTGCAGAAGTGATTAAAAAAATTAGCAGTTAATGTATTTTCATTGATGTCAACTTATTTGAGTATTATGATGGTGGAAAACATTTGTTATGATTTGAAGATCTAGAAAAAACAAACTTTATGTGGTGAGTAAATGAAGAGTTTTGTATACACTGAGAGACAGTAATAACTGAGTAAAATGTAGTGTATACCGAGCATATTGATAACCAAGCAAGGGATTATCGACACAACTTGGTTAATAATAAGACCAAGCAATTAATTCTAATTGAGGCCGACTTGGATGCTTATTTGGAAATTGATGATTTTGAGGTAAAAGATAAAGTTTGTTATTTGATCAAACAATTATGAAAATTTAATGAAGATTAGACGACGGAGATTGAAACATGTTTTTAACACAAATATCGAGAAAGGAGCAAGCGGGAAAATAAATGATGGATATTAGAACATGTTTTTAACACAAATGTCGAGGAAGGATCAAACTGGTTAAAGATAGAACTGAGAGTTTTCTGCAGACATCGTCGAGCAAATAAAGTAAAGAGGATTACTGAGCAGAGAAAGTATGAAGTATGAGATGAACTGAAGAAGTACAAATTAATCATAGGTATTATGTACTTAGAATAGATATCAATATCTACAAATTAGAGTGGTATTTGAATCAGATCATTATTGTATCAGTTTAACCATTGTTACAGATAAATATCTTAACCCAGTGGGATAGTGAATCCTTATTATAACATTCAGAGAATGTTGATTGTTTTCTTGTTGACCCTATAGTGAATACATGGTCAAGATTGAACTGTTATTTTTAAATCCTCTAATAAGGCCACATTTAACAGTGTGCTTTTTGGGCTTGTAGGGCCTAGTTCCCCTGTTCCTCTTTTGTCCCATTTTTTGGTTCTTTGACTGGTCAACTTTTTCTATCTTCTGATCTTTTGAACAAGGTTGTGGGACCTTTCAAATCCTACTTTTACTTAATCAAAATAGTGTGCATTGTAAACTTTAACAAGGTTGGCTCTTCATCGAGCTCACTTCAAAAGAGTGAAAATATTTTGGGTTACTGGTCCCAAGTGGGTTTTCCCTTAGTAGGGTTTCGAGGTTAAAAATTTGTGTCAATGTGTATGAATGTTTTGGATTGTTATTTTACTTTACACTTTATTTTATTGACCTAGATTGGTAATCACAGTATTATTTTACTGACACTCGGTAAACACTATTGATGAAATTTTAAGTTTACAGAATACATTTTCATGGAGCTGGGTTTTATATGATTGAATTTGTTTTGGTATACATCTAGATAAATTTGGGACTACAAGATAATTTGTGAGAAAACTGATTCTAACTGATTCACCCGCCCCCCCTTTCAGTTATTCTAAAAATGGGTATCAGAGCTATCGGTGCTTATCAGAGAGCATACAGTGCTTAGAAGAAATTTTTCAAGGACTTAAGCCAAAGATCACAAGATATATAAGAGAGATGCACCAAAGTTGAACAAAGATAACTTATCGACATGGAAAAGTAGAATGAGATTATACCTATCAGGGATCGCAGACAACATTGAAGATTTTCTGGATAATGAATTCATTCTACCTACTAGACCTTTGATAGTAAATCAGATGAAAGAGAAACATGAGCATAACCTTATCATGGTGTAAATTTCCTCTTCACTTACCGATTCTGAATTTGAATATATCAAGACATGTGCAACTGCCAAGTAGATGTGGGATAAACTTACACTAGTTTATGGAGGAGATGCAAATGTACTAAGAGCCAAAGCTGAAAGTTTTTGTGGAAATTTTGATGACATGCAAATGAAGGAAGGAGAAAATATCACACAATATAGTAACTAACTTAAAGAAGTTGTCAATGCTATTCGAGTATCCATTGGAACCATTGATGAAGACACAATTATGAGTAAGATTCTTAGAGCTATATTTCCTATATATTCTATACGAGTCTCTGTGATTCATGAAATGAGAGTTGCACCTAGAAATAACATTACTATTGATACTTTTGTTCGAATATTAATTTCTTTTGAGGTGAATAATTTTGACAACAATATTTTACCATCTATGGAATCCGCATTATGTCAACTTTGAAAATTGGCAAATCTAGTAGCAAACACATAATCAGAAATAATAGTGACAGTGATAGTGATAGTGATGACAAGGAAATTGATGAACTTGAAGCTTTAATGGTTAGAAGATTACACAGAGGTAAAGGATGATATAAAGGTAAACTACATTTGAAATTCTTTAACTTTAAAGAGATTGGCCATTTTGCTGCAAGATTCCCTAACAAAAAGAATCATGATAGAAATGATAGATCTAATGACAGAAAGGATGATCAAAACTTCAAAAGAATCTCACAGTATGATAGAAGAGATAACTGAGATTACAAAGATAAAGTTAAGAAAGCTTGTTACATTGTTGAGGATAAAGTGAATGGCAATAGTTATGACAATGATGAAGATATTGAGACAGTGTTTGCAGCATTAAAAGATGATTCATATGAAGATAAAAGATATGTAGAAACAACACTTATCCTAATGTTAGTAAACATGATATTTGGGTTATTGATAGTGGATGTACACATTACATGACTAGTGATAAAGGAAAATTTGAATTTCTTGAACATTATGATGGAGGATCAGTAAGAATGGGAAATGATGCACCCTATCAAGTGACTAGAAAAGGTACTATCATGATGAATAATAAAATAAAATGTGAAAATGATTATTGGGTAAAGGGACTTAACTATTGAGTGTTTCACAGTTGAATAACACAGGTCACCGAGTTGCATTTGAGAATAGAAAAGAAATAATCTATGATGGAAAAGGAAAATTGATCGGTACTGGTAAACAATCTAAAGGTAACATATTCTATCTTGACATAGCTAAAACTACTTGTTTATTGTCAAAGAATAAAGATATATGGCTATGGCATAAAAGACATTTTCATGTAAATTTTGACATGGTTAATATTAGTAGAAAATGAAAAGTTAGAGGCTTACCAAGCTTATCTAAACCAGACCATGTAATGTGCAAAAATTGTCAAATGGGAAAGATGTCAAAATCTAGTTTCAAGAGAGAATTTTTTATCTAATGACATTTTGGAGTTAGTTCATACATACCTATGTGCACCAATGAGAACATAGAGCTATTATGGAGAAAGATATTTTATTTTATTTGTTGATGACTACTCTAGGATGATGATTGTCATGTTCTTAAAAGAAAAATGCAAAGCATTTAAGATGTTTAAGTGGTGTAAAGCTAAAGTGGAAAAACAAACTGATAGAGATCTGAAGTGTTTGAGATCTGATAGAGGAGATGAATTTAATTTTGATGAGTTCACTAACTTTTGTAATGAGTATGGAATCAAAAGACAGGTTTCTGCACCGAGGACAGCGCAGCACAACAAGATTGCTGAAAGAAGGAATAGATCAATTGTTGATTTTGCCAAGGCATTGATGATTGAGAAAGGAGTTTCACAAACATACTAGAGAGAAGTAGTTAGCACAACAGTCTACACAGTGAACCCAGTACAACTAAAGAAAGATTCAAACAAAATACCTTATGGGCTATGGTATGGGTATACACCGAATGTAAGTTATTTTAGTATATTTGGTAGTAGGTGTTATATTCTAAAAGATAAGAGAAATGGAAAATTTGATTCAAAAATTGATGAAGGAAAATTTCTTGGATATTCTGCTAAGAGTAAAGCTTACAAATGTTTGAACAAGTCAACTAACAAAATCATTGAGAGTGAAAATGTGAAATTTGATGAATTTGTTGAGCTAAATGATAAGGACAACATGAAAGAACCTAAAGATTACAGTAAATTTGTTTACTAGGTAGAAACTGATACTATACTGACGCAAATGTCTACCATTACTGAGCAACAAGGTAATGTTATAGGGAAACAGATTAATGTCACTGAGAAACAGGTAGCACAGACTGAGAATCAAGAAAATGATGAAGCTGAAGATCATGAACCAGAAGACAATGTAGATACAGAAGAAGATAATCAAGGACCAAGAACTGAACCTATACTTGCTAGATATGTTAGAAGACACCATCCACAAGATCATATCATTGGAGATAAAAGAGAAAGCATATTGACAAGAAATAAGTTTAGAGATGACACTTGTTTAATTTGTGAATTTGAGCCTAAGAATGTTAGAGATGCATTAGAAAATGAAGAATGGTTTAATGCCATGAATGAGGAAATTGAGCAGATACAGAAAAATAAGACATGGACATTAGTGCCAAGACCGAGTGATAAAAATATCATTGGCACCAAATAGATTTTTAGAAAAAAATTGAATGAAGATGGGAATGTAATAAAAAATAAAGCAAGATTGGTTTGCAAAGGATATGCACAAAAAGAAGGAATTGACTATGGAGAAACTTTTGCACCAGTTTCTAGACTTGAAGGAGTAAGAATACTACTTGCATAAGCTACATATAAATGATTCAAGGTATATCAAATGGATGTGAAGTCCGCATTTTTGAATGGAATACTAGAAGAGGAGGCACACATTGAAAAACCTGAGGGGTTTTTTGATCCTGATCAAACACACATGGTATGTAAGTTACACAAAGCCTTATATGGAATGAAGCAAGCACCGAGAGAACAGTATGAAAGATTTCATTAATATCTTATAAGTATTGGATTTATTAGAACAAGTGACAAAAAAAATTTGTATTAAAGAGGAGGAAATGATGATAAGACACTTATTGCTAAAGTATTTGTTGATGATATCATATTTTGAGGTAATGATAACTTATGCAATTCATTTGCTAATGAAATGAAGAAATAATTTGAGATTTCTATGTTTGGTCAAATCAAATTTTTTCTAGGATTGCAAATTTTACAACAGAATGCAGGTATCTACATTACTCAATCAAAATACATCAAGGAAGTACTAAAGACATTCAAAATGGAAGAATCAAAACCAATCGGAACACCTATGGTGACAGGATGCAAACTGACAAAAGAAGACAACACACCTGAGGTAAATCAAACCTTGTACAAATTTATGATTGGTAAATTGATGTATGTTGTTCACACAAGACCTGACATAGCACATATAGTTGGAATAGTTTCAAGATTTTTCGCTAACCCTGGGGAATCACATATGACCACTATAAAAAGAATTTTTAGATATTTGAAGAATACTGCGGATTATGGACTATGGTATAAAAGAGAAGGAAAAATTGAATTGAGACTTTATACTGATGTTGATTGGGCTGGGAATATAGATGATAGAAAAAGTACTACTGGTGGAGCATTCTATATTGGAGAAAGACTAGTTACTTGTATTAGCAAGAAGAAAGGATGCATGTCTCATTCAAATGCAGAAGTAGAGTATGTTGATGTTGCTGCAAATTGCTCTAACATAGCATGGATAAAAAAATTGTTGAAAGGAATAAATTAAGAGATCATTGGACCAGTGATGATTTATTATGATAATACAAGTGTTATAAATATTTCAAAGAATCCTGTGATGCATGCAAAAACAAAGCACATATCTATAAAGTATCACTACTTAAGGGAACAAGTACAAGACAAACAAGTAATAATTTAATATGTAGAATCAAAGGAACAACTTACAGACATATTCAAAAAACCATTACCGAAGGATACATTTTAGTACTTGAGAGGTAGACTAGGGGTTTTGTTGTGGTTCCACAACACACACCCCATTTTGGTTCTCTGACCATGGGGACCTCCCTTTTTTTATGTCTTTTGGTTTTCTTGAGTCCCCCCTTTCCTAATTTCTCGCAAGTGGGTCTTTGAAAGGCCTGTTGAGTCAAGCCAACCTTTTTTTGGCCTTTTCACCCTTTCAACATTTCAGAGGACCTAGAGTCCTCCAAAATTCCAAAAATGCCAAAAGGCTGAAGCCCAACCCTTTCGACCTTTTCAGCCTTTGACAACACTGAAAAGGCTAAAGCACCAAACCTTCTAACCTTTTGGTGTTTACCGAAAATGATTACGTCATCCTTGGGCTATATAAAGGCTTAAGCCCTAAGTGAACTTCACTCTATTTTTTCTCTCTCACATCTTCAATTCTCCCCACTCTTCATTATTTCATCATCCCCGCTCCTCATGGCTACTTTCTTTGCACCTTTGGCCCCTCTTTCCTTTGTCCTCCACTCCTAGCTCTCAAGAGGTAGGTTTTCTCGCTTCTCAGTTGTCTTTCTTCACTATTAAGGTTAAGGGTTTTGCATTTTTGGTGTTAGTCCAATCCAATGCGCCTCCCCCCAAGTCCTTAGGGTTTTTGTGCCCTTGGGCTTGCGGGGGAGGCCCCTTCTTATCTTGTCTATCTTCGTGTTCCTTTTCATTTTCCCCTTGGTTTTTTTCAGTCACAACCCTTTTCCCAGGTTTTCAGCCTTCGAAAGGCCAAAAATTGAGTTGGGCTTGTCTTCTATTTCCCAAAATGCTCCTCGCCCTTCTGGCCTATTCAGCATTTCAGACCTACGAAACGTCTAAAACGCCGACAAGTCTGAATTGTTGAAGCTTAGTTTTTGTTAGAATAGTCCCAAAGGATAACTGAGAGGGGGGGTGAATCAGTTATCAATAAATTTAATTCTTTTCTTTCTTTAACTTCATAATACAACAAAGTAAATGCTTAATTAGATAACACAGTACACAACACACAATTTGATTACAGGGAAACTAAATGGTAAAATCCTCGATGGGAATTGTAACCACCTGAATTTGGTCTGTTCTAACTATGGACCCTATTTTCCTTGAGGGTGATCATACCCTCAATTATGTCCAAACGACCCTGTTATTGCTTGGCATAATTCTTCAAATCAATTTAATTTCCTAGGTGATTTTTATCACTGATTTATATTAACTATTATAGCCATGTAATTCAAATCAATTTTGACCAATCAAATCAAACCAAAATCAAATATGGCTATAGTATTTAATTGTAAAGGAATTAAATAAATCCCAAAATCAAATACCCACTTGCAATTAACTCATTTCCTTTAATTAAAATGGCTATAGTCCCCTAATTATTAAAAATCAATTAAATTGTTTTAATAATTAATTCCTATATTTCTAAATGAATTAAATAAGTTTATTTCATTTATTAATATTTCCTCAAACCCCAACCTAACCTATCTCAACCACTTCTACCCTGGGTTCTAACCCTTCTCAACCCATTCAACCATGCTAATCTAATCCTAATCCTAAATTCTACTCTAACCCACCTCCTAATGTTTTCACATTCCATTAAGGAATGCTTAACAACTCAACCCACTTGAGAAAGTCCACTTTCTCAAGCTGGACTTTCTTAAAGTCCATTTTCTCAAGCCACCCTCTTACATCCTCCCTTACCTCTTTAAAGGCCTTCATTAATGCCTTCATTAATATGAAGACCTTAAGCCTATGTCTCTCCCATGCCTTATTAATGCCTTGGGCATTAATGACTCTTACATATTCATTTATGAGTCTCCTAATTCATAACTGAACCTTGTCCCCCCTCTCTCTCTCCCATTCTTCTATAAATAGAAGCCTGTCTTGAGAGCAAATGAGCCTTCACCTTAGATCAAAAATTACATTGTTATGTTGTTAGATTCATCCTAGATTCACATTTCACTCACTATTCCATGCTTTTTTTTTGTTTCCATTTCACCTTTTAAAGCTAGATTACATGCTTTTCCATATTTTTAGCTTAAATTTGGATTAAATCCTTCATGCTAGAATAGTATTGGTCACTGATTTATAGTATATTCTGAGGGCTAGTATGTTATAGAGTACACTCTTTTTAGTTAGAAGGCAATAGGATGATATTAGTGGTTTTGAACGTTTTATCTAACCATTTGAACTAATGCAATGACCTATTGAGTGTTTGTGTTGTTTTCAATAGGTACCCAAATACACACACACAGGAATTAGCACCCACAATGAACTATACTTGTTTATAGTAATCTATGTTAGAAGATATCTCAACCCTGTTAGTAAAATGCAATAAGTATAGTGACTTGGTTAAGGGTCAGACCCTGTTAGGAGTCTTTTACAAATAACCCTATAAGGGGTGGTGGACTCACTGTCCAAAATCTCACTGCTTGATGGTGAAGGGTACAACCTTTTGTATAACAGATATGCACTATATCTGATGATGAACTGTAGAGTATACATGTTGTCTTGATCAATTCTAGTGTATTACAATCTTTTACTTCTTCTTCACATAGACTCTCGATGAATGAACCAACTCTGATAATCTACTCTGTACATCTTTCTTCTCTTTTTGTATCATTCACACTTAGTGTGTCACATTTGACTTGCTATGAGTATCTTCCTCACAGTATGAGATCATGGGACCTGTAAGACAACTCTTCGTAACATCCATGTCAGTGTAATGTCCCCACTTTAGCAGTTGACCAAGTGTGTGTGCATTAGCCTATTTCTACATGGCCCTGATGGCTAACGAAGGGTTTAAAAGGATCCTAGAGTGTTTTGGCCTAGTCATTTCCAGTTTGGGCCAAAACAGAGTTGATTTATTCAGTTTTAGGCATACTTACTATTTTTAGTAAGTCAACAAGACATAGCGGAGGCCAATTTTGGTGATTGGATGTGATTCTCCTTAGTGAGAGATTTCCGATGAGCTATTACTCATGCTATTCAGAGTCTGTTTGCTAATATATTTTAATGCCTAAAGTGTTATTAAAGTAACATTTAATTTAATTATAAAATATTAAAGTGTTACTTTAATATTTATTAATTGGGGATGGGTACCTAAGGGAGACATAAGTGAATATTTTAACATGCTTTATATTGCACATCTTTTATCCCACATTGCTCATGTGAGTTGAGTCGACCTTTGGAAAAAGAATAAAAGGGAGCGTTGGTGGCTTCATTTAGCATGTGGAGTTTGAGAAGAAAATTGATGTGTGAGTTGCAGATCTGTTCTTGGCATTAGAGGACGTATATCCTCTCTTGTGACATTATAGATGTCATTCCCTTGGGGTTTGGCTTTTGGAATCCATTGTTATCAGAATCATTATCAGGCAGATTGGAGGCATTTCCAGCTACAGGTGGGGTTGGTGTTTTGTTCATATCTTCTTCACTATTTGTTTGATGCCTATACCACTTTGAGGGAATGGTTTTATGAGGGTATTTGATCATTTGAAAGACAAAATACTGTAGCAGCACTATTCACATGACACTAGTCATGCGGGTACTATTCACATGGCACTATTCATGTGGCACTATTCACGCGGGTTACTATTCACATGGCACTATTCATATCACTGTAGCAGCAGGTCTATATAACATTTGCTGGAGCATTTTATCAATAATATTGGAGCAATTAGTGAGTTGATAATCTACCATTCACTTGATTTTATTAAATTCTGAAAATAACATCTTATCAACAGTAATACAATTTTTCAGTCTGCATATCACTGTACTTTCTTTTGTTCATGTTGAGTGATTTTCAATTCCATGCGAACAAACAATATAAACATCTCATTTCTGAAGTCATAAGGGTTAAATTAGTAAATGGAGGAATAAGGAGTTGGATGCAAATTGTTTGACAAAATTCTTATCAGCAATTGTTTAGTTTTTGGGCATTTAAGGGTGTCCATTATAGTGGTATCAGAGCGGTTTCCTGCCATCTTGTTGGGGTGGAAATCATTGAGCTCACACATTTGATTTGAGTGACTGACACTCTTGTAGTTGTCTTAGTTATGGAAATATCTAGGAGAGTAACTAAACAGAGAAATCAGTGGAACAACTTAATGAATAATTTGGAGAAGATTAAACAGAATCAAAAAAGGATAGATGAATTGCCTTCACACCTGAAAACCATAGACAAAGTAGCACAGTATATCACTTCCTTTTTTAAAGGGTCTACCTTACAAAGCGGAAAGAAAGAGAACCATGAGGTCTCTACTGGTGAGACATCTAGAAATCTTTACAATGAATTTTCAGCAACTAGTGACCAGCATGGAGCTAATCCCATGGAGATTAAAAATTAGATTTACATTAGGGAAGATGTCGAGCACAAGACACTTCATGATGACTTCCAAATTGAGGAGAATGTTGGTACTTTCAACACTCTAGAAGTTGTTATCATTCATAATAATAATTCTAATTTTTATGACAGCAGTCCTTTGTTTGAGCCTATTTATGGCGTTGATGACAGAGCAAGTGCAAAAGATGTTGTTGGTGCCACCTTTAGTTATGACTCGCATGATGAGAGTGTTAATTTTGTAGATTGCATGGAAAATGTGAGTTCTAATAATTCTGATTTCTATAGCAGCAGCGAGATGTGTTTGCATTAGCATGAGATAGGAGAGGGTTTATGGGTGGATGATGTTGGTACTCATGATTTGGGTACTACTGATGATATTTATGAGGATGACTCATGTTGCAGTAAGTCTCATTTTTCATATCAGACCTTATGAAATGAATCAGAGAATTCATTGGTTGGTGATAGGTCCCAGGATCATGACTTGCAGGGATTTCCAGTTACATGGGGAGTGGGCATGTGTGACGAGATTGATATAGCAGCAGTTTCCACTTTATCATATGAGTCACTTTTTGAGGTGCCTAGTAGCAGTTCCTCGATTATTGATGTGTGCATTGATGATAACACACATGATGATTTGGATCATGAGGTGAGCATTGTGGATACAACTTCCTATCATGGTGCAGATTGTGGGTCAGAGAGCTTACATGGAGGTCAGAGTATTCAGAGACATCATGTGACCAGGCAGTTGAAGGTGAGTGATAGTCAGATTGCTAGAGCCTTAGAGCATTATGATGTTGCCCGTCAGATGTTAGCTATATTTGGTTGGGGTGATCCTATGTCAGATGAGCATAGTGATAATGGTCTTTCCCTGATAGAAATCCATTCATTATGAGAGGCTATCAGAATAATGAAACATAATTACTTGCAGTTATTAGCTGACAGAGACTACCTTCTTGAGTGGGGTTGCACTTGTTATGATGCACTGAAGGGGAAAGAAGAGGAGGTTGATGAGCTCACTCTTGAGATTGAGGAAACTACAGAGGTATCAGAGAGAACCAAGCTGGCTCTTTAGGAGTCATAGTCACAGTTGGATGAGGTTACCGTGGAGTTGAGCCGAGTGCAGTCTTCACTAGCTACAAATTTAGTTAAGTTTTCTACAGTGGTTGTTGGTGATGAGTTGACACCCACGGGTTGTAGTGAGGATGTGGCTACATCCCTTATGTATTTAGGTGTTGTGGACACAGTTGGGATGACTACCTTGGTAGAGAGTTGTTGAGAGCCTTTGGTTGTGTCAGGTTCTCTAGTAATCAACACATTAATAGATGATGTAGGGCAGGTTATTGAGAGTTCTTGTGATGTAGAGGTGGATTCGTCAGTGAGTTGTGTGACTATTCATGACACTACTCCATCTTACTCATGAGATATATGTAGGGTATCATCTGGTTGGGAGATTGACTCTCATGTTTGGTTGTCTCCTTCCTCTAGAAACAATCCTTTTATTTCATCCCATGCAGTTGATTCTGTTTGACAGATTATTGAGCCACAGAGATGGAGGGATCAGTTGAGGGTTTTTGGAGAGAAGGCTGATTCAACCTTATCTCGCTTCGACTACACACATAAGTATGTTGAGTACCTTTTTTGGAGAGTAGGGTTTGAGGAGAGACAGTATGGGGTCGAGGTTGGTACTCATATTCACGATTTGAAGTTCATCCAGAGTGCTTTGGAGGCATTTAAATTAGAATACATTCACTTGTTTCATGATCAAGAGTACGATATTGGGTATGTAGAGAGATATGGTAGGGTATCTACCCAAGTAGCAATTTAGAGCTAGAGTTTGGAGTCATCTTCTGATTCTAGATTTGTCAGTGATGAGCCTTTGACAAAGATTGGAGCCTTTTACCATAACTATACAGTGAGGAGTGGTCATCATTTTTCCTTTAATCCACAGGTAGAGGACTTAATTATGTGTTGATGTGGATTGGCTCCAGAATCATACCATCCTTTATGGGATGGGTATATGCCAGCTTTAGTTGATGGAGTTAGTAGTTGCAAGCTGCTGAGAGACTACTTGAAGAGTTAGTACATCCATGATAGTTTAGCGGATGATGGATATCGTAGTTGTGATACAGACACCCTTGGTAGTTATTATCTTGTAGTACAGTTGAATTTCATACCCATGGGGAACTAGTATAGTATCAAGGGAGATTCGGTGTAGCAGGTGATTTTGAACATCCTTACTTCCTTACATTGGATCGATGTGTGTTTCTCTTATACTGGGATCTAGATGGTGGCAGGGTTAGTACTGCAAGTTGGATGGGTCCCAAAGCTTTGCTTCACCACTTCTGGTATGATGAAGTTGGGATCAGTGTTGAGCCGCAGAAGTCTGGGAGTATTCTTCTTGGCAGACTTCTATTTTGGATTTGGGATGCGGGTGTATTTGGTTGCAGTGTGCTATTGGATCCTACGTGTGCATCGGGAATTTAGTCTGGGTTCACTGGAGAGTATTGCAGTGTGTACATGGTATCTGCAAGTTGGAAAAGTGTGAGAGCTCTTTCAAAAATTATTTCTATGGACTTCATCACTAGTTTACCACAAGTGCAGGGGAGAGATTGCATTTATGTGGTGTTAGATAGATTGGAAAAGTTTGCTCACTTCTTTGCTATTCCTTTTACTTATACAGCAACTCAGGTGGCAGATTTGTTCTTCAGAGAGGTTTTCAGGTTGCATGGGCTACTGAGATTTATTGTTTCTGATAGGGATAGAAAGTTCATGAGTGCCTTTTGGTAGGAGTTGTTCAGGTTGTGCAGTACAAATCTTACACCTAGTACAAGCTACTATCCTCAAACAGATGAGAAGACGGAGATAGTAAACAAATGGGTGGAAGGTTATTTATGAAACTATGTGACTGCGCAGCAGAGAGCTTGGGTCAAGTGGTTACACATGGGGGAGTATTGTTACAATACCACATATCACATGACCATTAGGATGACTCCATTTCTGGCATTGTATGGGTATGAAGCACCAAGCTTCATGGATTTGGTTTTGGGGGACAGTAGAGTGCCTAAAGCAAAAGACTTGTTGCAGGATAGTCAGGATATTCTAAGAGCGCTCAAGGAGAATATACAACAGGCTCAAAATTAGAAAAAGTTGTATGCTGACCAGCATAGGATAGAGCGCAGTTTCGAGGTCAGGGATATGGTGTATTTGAGGCTACAGCCATATAGGCAGTCATCACTCAAGAGGAGCAAAGAAGCTGAAGCCTAGATTTTATGGTTCCTACAGGGTGATTCGAAGGGTGCGCAAAGTCGCCTATGAGCTTGAGCTTCCAGAGGGCAGTTGCGTGCATAATGTATTTCATGTGTCTAGGCTTAATAAAGCCATTGGTTAGAGTGTAGTGCCTTCTATAGATTTACCCCCTTTAGATGAGGAGGGGAAGCTCGTGTTAGTACCTGAGGCTATTCTGGACACCAGAGAGAGGAAACTCAGAAACAGGATAGTAAAGGAGTATTTGGTCAAATGGAGAGACCTGTCGGAAGAGGATGCTACATGGGAGAGTGAGCAGGTTATTCAACAGGTTGGACTGATATTGCTTGAGGACAAGCAATTTCAAGGGGGCGGACTATAATGTCCCCACTTTAGCAGTAGACCAAGTGTGTGTACGTTAGCCTATTTCTACATGGTCCCAAGGGCTAACGAAGGGTTTAAAGGGATCCTAGAGTGTTTTAGCCTAGTCATTTACAGTTTGGGCCAAAACGGAGTTGATTTACTCAATTTCAGGCATACTTACTATTTTTATTAAGTCAACAAGACACAGCGGAGGCTAGTTTTGGTGATTGGTTGTGATACTTCTCAACGAGAGATTTCTGATGAGCTATTACTCATGCTATTCAGAGTTTGTTTGCTAATATATTTCAATGCCTAAAGTGTTATTAAAGTAACATTTAATTTAATTATAAAAATTAAAGTGTTACTTTAATATTTATTAATTGGGGATGGGTACCTAAGGGAGACATAAGTGAATATTTTAACATGCTTTATATTGCACATCTTTTATCCCACATTGCTCATGTGAGTTGAGTCGACATTTGGAAAAAGAATAAAAGGGAGCGTTTGTGGCTTCATTCAGCATGTGGAGTTTGAGAAGAAAATTCATGTGTGAGTTGCAGATCTGTTCTTGGCATTAGAGGATGTCTATCCTCTCTTATGACATTCTAGATGTCATTCCCTTGGGTTTTGGCCTTTGGAATCCATTGTTATCAGATTCATTATCAGGCAGATTGGAGGCATTTCCAGCTACAGGCAGGGTTGGTGTTTTGTTCATATCTTCTTCACTATTTGTTTGATGCCTATACCACTTTGAGGGAATGGTTTTATGAGGGTATTGGATCATTTGAAAGACAAAATACTATAGAAGCACTGTTCACGTGACACTATTCATGCGGGTACTATTCATGTGGCACTATTCACATGGGTTACTATTCACGTGGCACTATTCATATCACTGTAGCAGCAGGTCTATATAACATTTGCTGGAGCATTTTGTCAATAATATTGGAGCAATTAGTGAGTTGATAATCTTCCATTCACTTGATTTTATTAAATTCTAAAAATAGCATCTTATCAACAGTAATACAATTTTTCAATTTGCATATCATTGTACTTTCTTTTGTTCATGTTGAGTGATTTTCAATTCCATTAGAAACAAACAATATAAACATCTCATTTTTGAAGTCATAAGGGTTAAATTAGTAAATGGAGGAATAAGGAGTTGGATGCAAACTGTTTGACAAAATTCCTATCAGCAGTTGTTTAGTTTTTGGGCATTTAAGGGTGTCCATTACAGTTGGCTCTACTAAGCACGCAAGCATTATTACAACCGCGCAAGTATAAACTGAATAGATGCGACGCTTCACTAAGTCGGCCTCACCAAATTAACTCTAACTTTGCAATCTTCTTGAAAAAAATTTGGCACCTTTAGATTAATATCATCAACTCGTAACTAATCATGAATATACACATGCATATACTGAAGATAGGCGCAACTCAAGAAACACGTGATATACGTCGGCCCTAAACAGTTACACTTCCAGAACTGTAACTGCCAATAAAAGAATTACATAACTTGACTGAAACATCATATCTAGATCTGCATGTATGAACATAACATCATAAATATGTTAACAACATGTATCTAACCATGCAATTCTTCATGTCATCATTCTGATAAGTACATAAAGAATTGCTACTATGTATTATATGTTGTCATCAATGACAAACATACAATCAATCAACTCCTCATAATCAAATCTCTAACAATCTCCCCCTTTGACATTGATGGCAACATATGATATCAAAAACATCCTTTGTTCATGGTGTCCTCTTTCTCTTACAATCTTCTCAATATCCTCATCAAAGATTTCTCTAAACTGCTGCAGTTCCTCTATCTATGTTTTTGTTCCATGTATATACTCCCCCAAAGTATATGCTCCCCCTTAGTACATACTCCCCCTTACTATATACTCCCCCTTTGACATCAATGGCAAAGGGTGTCATAGATCTTTAGGCACAGGTACTACTCCAGAAGTAGAGTAGTCAACCATTCATCAGTCACTTAATGACTGATGTTCTTGCTGCTTCTTCTAAATAGACTTGGGAGAGGGAATTACTCCCAAATTCTCCCTAAGATACTCAAAAGTATCCTTTGATAAAGGCTTTGTGAAAATATCTGCCAACTATTCTTTGGTGTTCAAATAGTCTAATTTAACTTCTTTGTCTGCAACCTTTTCTCTTAAGAAATGATACTTGATCTCTATGTGTTTTGTCTTTGTGTGCATCACAGGGTTTTTAGACATTTTGATAGTGCTAGTATTATCACAATGAATAACAATAGGATAATCAACCTGAATACCAAAGTCTTTAACCATCTACCTAATCCAAACCATGTTTGAACAATTCAGTGCTACTGCAACATATTCAGCTTCTGCTGTTGACTGAGAAATATAGTTCTGCTTCTTTCTTATCCAAGAAACCAACCTATCTCCAAGGAATACTGTTCCTCCTTAAGTGCTCTTCCTATCATCAATACAACCTGCCCAATCTGCATCTGTATACACATGAAGTTTTACATTCTCTGATTTAGGATACCATAAACCATAGTCTATAGTTCCCTTTAGATATCTGAATATCCT
>MU227919.1:321680-340130 GCA_018584345.1 Thuja plicata | reverse complement strand
GCAAACTGCATTAGATATGTCAGGTCTATATTGAGTTAGATAAATGAGTTTACCAATCATAGATTTTGTACAATTTTTTATCAACTGTTGTGGAATCATCATCCTTTGAAAGCTTGGTTCCTGTTATCATGGGAGTGCATACTGGCTTACAGTCTTCCATCTTGAAGGTTTCTAATACATCCTTTACATATTTTGACTGATTAATGAATATACCTTTATCTGTTTGTTTTACATTCAGTCCCAAAAAGTATTTTATAGGACCAATCATACTCATTTTGAATTCATCCTACATTTCTTTTGCAAATGTTGTACTGAGCTTGTCATTACCTCCAAAGATAATGTTATCAACAAATATGGCAACTAATAGTAATCCATCAAGTGTCTCCCTTGTGAATAGGTTATAATCTGTTGCTCCTTTCTTGAATCCAATCTTGGTAAGATAACCATCAAGTCTATCGTACCAAGTTCTTGGGGCCTGTTTAAGACCATAGAGTGATTTCTTCAATTTGCATACCATGTCTGGTTCATCTAAAAGATTAAATCCTTCAGGTTGTTCTATGTAGACTTTGTCATTCAAGTCACCATTCAGAAAATCTGATTTTACATCCATTTGATAAATTTTAAAGTCTTTGAATGTTGCATAAGCCAAAAAAAATTTAATAGCTTCCAGTCTACTCACAGGGGAAAATGTATCAGTGTATTCTATTCCTTCTCTCTACTCATATCCTTTGCATACCAATCTTTCTTTGTTTCACACTATTGTACCATCTTCATTCATCTTGTTTTTGAATACCCACTTTGTTCCAATCACATTTTTGTCACTGGGTCTAGGGACCAATTCCCATGTATCATTTTTAATTATCTGATCTAATTCTTCTTTCATTGCATTCTTCTAATCAAAATCATTACAAGCATCTTCAACACTTAAAGGTTCAATCTATGAAAGTAAACATACTTCTTCATCCATTGCTAGACCTTTTTCTTTTGATCTGGTCAAAACACTTCTGCTCTAATCTCCAATGATGTCATCTTTAGAGTGGTATCTAGATGTGAATTTTGGAACCTTAGGTGTGTCTTCTTCTGTAATCTATGATTCTTCTCTACTTGATTCAGGGTCATTGCATGAGACATCAATGCAATCAAAAATTTCTTCAATAATAGTATCTTTGTTGCTAGGCCTAGCTTCATCTTCAATCATAGGTGCATATTCATAGTACCTCTCTTGAACCATAAACTTTTCATCAATCTTAACATGTGTACTTTCAATTATCTTCTTTAATCTCAAATTGAAACATCTATATACTTATCTTTTAGTAGAATAACCAAGGAAAATACCTTCATCACTTCTGGCATCAAACTTACCAACACCATCATCTCTCTTGATGTAGCACTTGCTTCCAAATATTATGAAATACTTTACTGTAGGTACATTGCAAAACCAAAGTTCATAGGGTGTCTTAAATGCACTTGGCCTCAATTCAGTTCTGTTGATAGTATATACTATTGTGTTCACTGCATCTCTCCAATAGATGTGAGCAACTTTTCCTTCAATCATCATAATGTGCGCTATATCAAGTATGATCCTGTTCCTCCTTTCTACAATCCCATTCAGCTGAGGGGTTCTAGGTGGACTCAACTATCTTTTAATACCATGTTCTTCACAATAATCATAAAATTGATCAGAGGTGAACTCTCCTCCTCTATCTGATCTCAGACATTTCAGTTTTAATCCGAATTCATTCTCAACTTTAGCTTTGAATATTTTAAACTTCTCAAAGGCTTCAGACTTCTCCTTTAAGAATGCAACCCACATCATCCTAGAAAAATCATCAACAAAAAAAATTAAATACCTTTCTCCATAGTATGATCTTGTTTGGGTAGGACCACACAAATCTGTATGCACTAAGTCCAATTTGTTCTTAGCTGAGTTTTGCTTGCTTCTGAAGGAACTCCTTACATGCTTACCCATAACGCATTCCCTACATATTGTGTCTACTGGTCTTACAATACTTGGTAGGTCTCTAACTACCTTGACATTACTTATCTTTACTATGTTATCAAAATTGATGTGACATAGTCTCTTGTGCCATAGCCAACTGTCATCCACCTTTGCAACAAAATAACTTACATCAGAATTGAGCTGAAAAACATTACCTTTTGTTTTAGAGTTTGATGCAATCATGTCTCCATCCTTTTTGTTAATGATGCACTTGTTCTCTTTGAACTCCAGATGATAACCTTTGTCAAGTAGTTGTCCAACACTCAGCAAGTTATGATGTAGTCTATCAACATATAGAACATCATATGTCTTGTTCTTTCCATCCAAAGTGATAGAACCTCTGCCTATGATAGGTTTGGGAGTGTTATCTCCAAATCTAACCATAACACCTTTGTATTTGTCTAATTGAAAAAATATGTCTTTGTCACTTGTCATATGATGGGAGCATCCACTGTCAATGATCCAATCAGTTCTGATGTCTGCTTTGGAAATTAAGGCTAACTCTTGTTATTCCTTTTCATCTTCAATGTCCATTTCCTCAAGCAACCTTTCCATGTCTCTAAGGGAAATGAATCCAATTAAATCTTCTCCTAAATATTCATCAATTACACCTTCTTCAGCATGATAACATTACTTCTTATATTTGGGTTTGTAATCAGATCTGAACTTCTTGACTCTTTGGGACACTTACATGCAAAGTGACCAATCTTGTTACATGAAAAACATTTGAATGGAAGTTGTCCTTCATATTTTCCTTTACCTTTTTTTTCTCTTCTAGCAATCATAGTAATGATTTATTCTAGTTCTTCATCAACTTCTTCTTTCTCATTATGACTTGAAATGTGTAAGGATTTCTTACCATGGACTGAGGCTTTGAAAGTTGTTTCACTTTTAGGTTCAGTCTTCAATCTTGATATCTCAAATGCAGAGATTTTGTTGATCAAGGTCTCTCTCTTGAAGTCTTGTGAGAATTGCATGGTTTCCTCTAGAATACTTATCTTTTTTTCATAGTCTGATGTTAAATTAGGTAGTAGCTTGTCCATTATGTCTTCTTCTTATATTTATCCACCATTGTTTCTGATTCTAGAGACTGCTTCATTTATCCTCTGATTGTAAGCTCTAATGTTCTCTTCATGTAACATCTCAAGACTGTTATATTTATTTTTCCATGTCTTCCTGCGTGCATTCTTTTCTTGAATATCTCCTTCAAACATATCTTCTAAATACTTCCATATGGTATATGCTCTGTCAATTTTCTTGATCTCAAAAAATTCACTGTCAATTAAGGCGTTGATTAGGGATTCTTTAGCAATTGCATTATTGGTAAATATATCCTTTTGTCTATTAGTAGCATCATCCTTTGCAAGGTCTTTCAGAGATGGAATTACAACCTCTTGTGTAGCAATTTCAAAGATCTCAAAGCCAACACACTTTAGATGTGTTATCATTTTGTTTTTCAAATCCAGATAATTTTCTCCATTGAACTTAGGGCTTTCTTTTTTGAAGTAAGACATCTGAACTAGCTTAAGCTGTTAGCCTTCTTCTCCAAGGAACTTGGATCTGATACCAATTGTTAGAATAGTCCCAAAGGATAACTGAGAGTGGGGGGTGAATCAGTTATCAATAACTTTAATTCTTTTCTTTCTTTAACTTCATAATACAACAAAGTAAATGCTTAATCAGATAACACAGTGCACAACACACAATTTGATTACGGGGAAACCAAATGGTAAAAACCCCGGTGGGAATTAGCACCCACAATGAACTATACTTATTTATAGTAATCCCTATTTGAAGATATCTCAACCCTATTAGGATTTGTACTTTACAATACAATAAGTATAGTGACCTGTTTAAGGGTCGGACCCTGTTAGGAGTCTTTTACAAATAACCCTATTAGGGGTGGTGGACTCACTATCCAAAAGCTCACTGCTTGATGGTGAACACTACAACCTTCTATATAACAGATATGCACTATATCTGATGATGAACTGTAGAGTAGACTTGTTGTCTTGATTATTTCTAGTGTATTACAATCTTTTACTTCTTCTTCACATAGACTCTGGATGAATGAACCAACTCTGATAATCTGCTCTGTACATCTTTCTTCTCTTTTCATATCATTCACACTTAGCGTGTCACATTTTACTTTCTATAAGTATCTTCCTCAAAGTATGAGATCATGGGACCTGTAAGACAACTCTTCATAACATCCTTGTCGGCTCTACTAAGCACGCAAGCATTATTACAATCGTGCAAGTATAAAATGAATAGACATGACACTTCACTAAGTCGGCCTCACCAAATTAACTCTAACTTTGCAATCTTCTTGAAACATGTTTGGCGCCTTTAGATTAATATCATCAACTCATAACTAATAATGAATATACACACACATATACTAAAGATAGGTGCAAATCAAGAAACACATGATATACATCAGCCCTAAACTGTTACACTTCCAGAACTGTAACTGCCAATAACAGAATTACATAACTTGACTGAAACATCATATCTGGATCTGCATGTATGAACATAACATCATAAACATGTCAACATGTATCTAACCATGCAAGTCTTCATGTCATCATTCTGATAAGTACATATAGAATTTCTACTATGTATTATATGTTGTCATCAATGACAAACATATAATCAATCAACTGCTCAGAATCAAATCTCCAACAGGTTTTTCATCGGTGGATTTTGGAATTTTGGGGTCTGAGGTTCTGTTTGGAATTTCACACTCTAAAATCATAAAAGGCTTTGTTCCTCTTCACTATCCCTTTTTACACTTTTGGCCCTTTCGGTCCCCGACCCATTTTTCAGCATCTGAATCCTGAAAAGGCCGAAAGTGTGAAATCTGCATTTTTGGCTACTTGAAGATATTTTTTGCTTTTGTTTTCCTAGATTAATCAATTTTTTTCCTATTTTTGTAGTTTCTCTTTTCAATAAAACACTAATACTTGCACTTTTCTTACAGGAATTCCTGAGCAATGAACAAAGTCTCCAATGAAATACTTATATAAGGGGAATCACCTCTCTTCAAAGATTGGAAATCATAGACATCAACATTGGAAACATGGAGTGGGATGAGTTCCTGGTAAGATGCTCCCAACCAGTAGGAAGATATGAAGACTACACCTCACTAGTCCTAATAGGCCTAGTTAATACAATAGCCCACTGAGTGGCAGTCTCCTTGTCTAAGCTGATAATGATCCTATCAAACGACTACAATCCAGATGTAATGGTGGTCCAGAATACATAAGGAAAGGTGGTGTTGGACATAAGGCCAGACATCATAGAAGAGGTCTTCCACCTCCACAAGGGTATAGACAAGTTTTATGACTTCTTCATTTAAAAGGGCCTTAAATGGTTTACAAATAAAGTTGAAGAGGCATAAGAGATCGTAAATAAAAATTACCTCAAGAAACCACTTCCAAAAACCAAGTTGGATAAGATAGACCTCAGGAGGGGGTATTTGAAAGATGACATCCAGGAAGTGGTGACATTATTAAGAAGAGGGTATGGACTATCTCAGTCCATCCAACTTGAGGATTGGATGAGCCTCTTGATAGAGAAGATTTGAGGCTGCAAGTCTAGGTTCAATTGGGGAACCATTATAAGTGATAGGTTGGATGAACAGCTAACAGCGGTGAGACATAACCCAAAATTATATATGATTAAATACATAGTGTACTTGCTAGCCGCATGGGTGGACTATCTGGGACTTACCAAAAGGGGAAACATAAATGATCATAATGCATGGACCCATGTTGTATATCCACAGCTAGTCAGAAAGGCAAAAATGCCAGAGGATAGCCCAGATTATAGAATAGTAAATGATGCTTTCATCTTTATGATCATTCAATCTAATGAAGGTGACTTTGCAAAGAGAATATTGGAGGAATCAGTCACCAAGGTGAGGGCCATTGGGACCTATTACATACAATTAAGAACATTCACATATAGCCAGGAGGCAGGGTCTACTTTGAAACCAAATAAGTTTGCCAGGTATCCATATGATTGGATAATCACTTTAGAAATGGCCAGACAGCTCGCAGATGCCTACGACCATATAAAGCATAAGAAGAAGCATTGTTGGGATTTCCCTATTTCTATGGGCCCATACACTCTACAAGACATGAAGGTATAAAAATCCTTGGCCTTCAAGTGGGATGAGTGTCCACTTCAACTGTACAAAATAATCTGGCCTAGGTTCGACCCAATAGGTACATACAACTATATTATTTGTAGATTCTATATACACAAACCACATCTTGAAGATCATTGGATAAACTGTATAGATGAATTTGAGGTCAGAATGAGGGACTATTGCAGGATGTCCCTTACCCTTGCATAAGAAACTTTAAAGACCCCAATTCCCGCAAAGGTTTGGGAAAATTATTCAGATAGGGTGATGGAGGCCATTTACACTATGGACAAAATATACAACAGGCCCATCATGAATGCAAAAATTGATAAGGATGAGAATGATGACATTGAATTTCAAGCTAGGCATGTGATCCAAAAAATTGAGACATGGATCAAAAGGCCTTATAAGATGGATCTAATCCCAGTGATTACATTGATGGATCCACCCAAGAAGGCAGATAAGAAATGCGGGGAGAATCGTACAGTGCCCTAGTATAAGAAACCACCACCATAGAAGCCAAGCACAGTTTATGGCCATGAACTTGTGGTAGAGTATGGGATAATCCAAGGCACAAGGATCCTAAGACTAGGATGAATGGACAAATAGATCCTCTAGTAGGATCATCACAAGCCCCACAAGACAAAGTCCCTTCCAGTTTTGGCCAATCTCCTCCTACCACAAAAAAGGGGAAGAAAATGTATAAATGGAGGAGACCTTATGTGTCTCCACAACTGGAAATTGTACAAGAAGAGCCAGAAGAAGAAGAAGATGTACCTCTGGTCAAAAGGAAAAGATATTAGAAGAGGATGGAAAAGGAAATTTCCAGGAAACATATAGAAGATCCTAAAGAGTAGGATAGTACCTTGGATGCCTTAGGCTTAGATGAGTTCCAAATTTCTAACTTTGATGGCCTAGAAGGCTTTGCAAACTAGGAAAAGGACATGTTTGATTCAGCAACAAATTCTGACATGAGGGCTCCAATACTTATCCAGCTGTATGTAATCCTCACTCCACCTTCAACTCAGTTAACTAATCTGGCACTAAACATGCTAGTCACAAGGCTAAGCTCCAACACAGGCTAAGGGCCTGAAACTCAAGATGCCACAATAGCTCAGGACACAACAGGGGATAGAGCTATAGGAGAAAGTTCCACTTCCACTCCACCACCTCACATTCCCTTTCCACGAACCTCTTTCCTGCCTATAATTCCCACTCCACCACCTTTTCTCCCAACTCCAATGCTGACTCCACCTCCTTCAACTTCTACTCTCCCACCTCCCACTCTAAATTTTCCTATTCCTACTCCACCACTCACAGTGTCTATTCCTACTCTTCCACTCATAGTTCCAACACCTACCCCACCTCCATCTGTACCCCTACCATGCTTCATCCCAACTCCTCAAGGTTCAATAAGTATAGAATTCATGTCACCTTTTAAAACCACATTAGAGGCCATGATTGGCCTCAATACAAAAGTCTTGACCAGTTCTTTGAGAGATGAAACCCAAGGTAAGGATGGGAAAGATAGGGCAAAAGAGGAAGAGATGGGAGGAGAAGGAAGGGGAGAAGGAGAAGTTCAACAAAAAGAAGTGAATGAGGGATATGGTAAACAGGAGGGAGAACAGGATAAAGAATTAGAAGAGAAATTGATCACCACGTCACAAAACTTGGGGTCGATCCTCCACATTTCTCCATATGAGCCAATCATCACCTTTAGTAAACCTACTTGGTTTACTAAAGAGATTCAAACCTAGAAGAGGAATTATGAAAATGAGGAAGAGGGGGAGGACACAAGTATGGTGTCTTTAGGGAAACCCTTCCACCAAACAGAGGTCAGCATACCAGCTAGGAAAATATCCTATGTCAACCAAGATACTAGGGGTTGATGGAAGGTACAAGTAGAAATTCCCTCTGCTAGCACTTCTCAAACACCAGCCACCCTAGAATATTACACATTTCAAGAGGTATACTTGGGTGAACCTACTAGGGAAGGGAGCAAGACATTCAAAACTTTAGGGCTTAAGCATGCTCTAGCATTAATGAGCAAGGATGATGAAACTATAAAGTCCCTAACAAAGCATAATGAGGCTTTGAAGAAGTTCATTCATAAAATGGTGGGTCCCATAGATCTAAGTTTCCCTGAGGCCTCTTTATAGGCCATATTAGAAAAGAGGTCCACCCCAGACTTACCGGCTGGTTTGAACCCTTCCTTCATCCAAGCAAGTGCAGACTAGAAAAATGACTTTGAGCAATATGGAGAAGGGGCCATCAAACTGGTGTTTAGGCCTTCCAGGGTCATTTTGATTGAAGCAGCCAAGGTAATAGACCTGATGGAGAATGAAGGTGGTTTAGAGTCTGAGATAAAAAAATGGCAAGCCACCCTCCAAGACCTAAAAATAATCAAGAAACACCTCTTCCAGATCTTAGTAAAAATATATGAGGGAAAAGAACTAGACAACTTTGAGACCTGGATCAAGCGCATATTCAAAATAATTAAAGTTTATGAAGAATGTCAAGCCAACATATGGGAAAAACAAAAGAGGTCTTGGAGTGGGTAGAGGAGATAGATGGTTTCTTCACAGGGATCAGCCTTGATTTATACTGGGACAAGGATAAACATATCCTACATCCATCAAAATAGGTGGTTTAATAGTTCAAAAATATCCTAGTAGAGGTCAGCACCAAAGAGGCCCTACAATAGTTGTTCCACTCTAGAGAGGACAAGCTGGTAATGTCAGAACACGAGGATGAGATCAAGTTCTTTGCTTATGAATTGACCATATTCAAGGAGAAGCAAGAATGAAGATTCAATAAAGCCAAGAGGAAGGACGTAAATTATGAGGAAGTTCAGGAGATCATACAAAGGCTACGGGCTGCACATCCAAAATTCTTTCCAAACTAACTCCTCAAATCCCTCAGCATTTTTTGAAGAAAGTAGTTTTCACACTTGGCAAATCTTTCTACAAAGGCTAAAGTTTGGTCTTTTGGCCTTTTTGCATTTGAAACCTTTCAGCCTTCAAAACTTTTGGCCTTTCATCCTTTTTATCCTTTCAACCTCCAAAAGGGCTGAAACTTTCTGGCCTCCAGAGTTGGATATCAACACTTAGCATTTTTTGGGCACTTAAAAAACTTCGGAGGAGAGGTCGGGGTCTGAAAATCTAGGTGTTTCCAGCGACATCACTTTTTTGCATGGATTTTAAACTCCAGATCATATGGGTGCCCAATTGAAGTTCGATTTTGAAGGAATAAGGTTCCTCTATCAGTTCCCATCACAGAGAGAACCTCAGATGAAGAATCCAAGGCAGAACTCAAAGATCAAGAAGAAGACTTCAGTTGCATGCAAAGAAACCCTATCTTCTTTCTCTCTCTTTTCTTGATGAGTTTGATCCTTCTTTCTAGGACAAACTGATTATAAATGGATTAAAAATCCATGCAAGTTGCTTTGTATCATTTAGTAGTATTTTCCTTTTAGCAAAGTCTTATTTTTAGCTTATGTTCGTTAATTTAGATTCTTTGATGCCCTAATTTCAGCATTCAGAGCTTTTACATCAGAACTTTATAAATTGTAATCAAAAGAAATGTAATAGGGTCAAATTATTAATACAATAAAGATCTACATTTGGTGCATTAATTTCTTCTACCTGTGCAAAATTGGTGAATGTGTGCATACTCATTCATTATTTTTCAAAGACATATTGTTTTACTGTCTTTCAAATCTATGTTTATATTAGTTGGAGTTTTTCGTTGTTTACCTACCTTGTTGTGACAAATGCATGGAAGGGATCATCTATTGGGCTTAAAAATAAATCTATCTCATGGGTGTGCACATCTTGGTGGCTTCGCAATTTGATAGATTTTGAAAATCTTGCACGGGTGAATTTATTTTCTCTCCAAATGATTGCATCCACAAGGTATAGAATTGTGACTTTGTCTGATTTATACTATGTGGGTTTGTTCCAAATATCTTCGTCATTCAATTTTCAAGGAAGGGTTTACAGTAGTTTATGTCTGTAGGATTTCATTTCATAAATTTATTTCATTTCTCATCACCCTATTCATTTGAATTCTATCATAATCTGAAAGTAATCATCTCGAAAAAATACAAAATTGCATCTTTAATTAAAACACAAATCTTTGATAAATCAAAAAATATGAAAAAAGTACTAAATTTGTTTTACAGTTTGATGTCTTGAGCATACCAGTAAAGGCCTCCTCATGAAAATTCACATTTATCTTCAACTTGGAAACCAAGCATGTTGTGACCCAACCCCAGAGAACCTTTGGAATAACTTTGTTATTCTTTCAAAAGAGGAAATTGAATCTCAAAATCCTAGTCGTTGACTTGTGTAAAAATGACGCTCAACACAAATGCCACTAGAAGGAGGGCCTCAAGACTAAAAAGATAGAAAACATCAGATCCTTTTCTCTGGAGCGGTTTGAGAAAGTGCTTAGATCATCTCCAAAAAGAAGTGAGTTCATCAAACTCACTCACCATCATAGAGATCATGGAAACAAAGGGAAAACAAGAGAGAACTCCTCTCACCATCCTATCAAGTCATAGAATCTGCTCAAACAGAAATCCCACATCTCTACCCCAATTGTTCCCACAACCATAAATCAAAATTAGAATGTGAAAAATCAGAATTTCCAACGACCTTGTCCAATGTCTTTCTTCGCTAATGCACAAAGTTCACCATTAAATTTTGTTGGGAAACTCCATGAACTACTCAAAAATTTGGAAAGGTTTTGCACATGTTTTGTGTATGGTGAATCAAGGATAGCAGAAGAACACATTCATGCCTTCAAATAAATTTGCAACCGTAAGGATATTTCAAACCAAGACCTTGTCTGTCATCTTTTCCAATACACCTTAGGAGAATTTTCATACAATTGGTACCTGAATTTACCGAGGGGATCTATCTCTGCATGGAACAAATTTGAAACCAAGTTTCTCAATCAATTCAAGTTGTATGTGGATCCAGCCACAACACATCACTAGTTCATAATAATGAGAAAAGATCCTAAAGAAACCATCGCCATGTTCAATCATCATTTCCACAAAATTCACAACAATTTGGAAGCTCCTTACACCATACCAGCAGCAGTCGTCATACAAGTTTACCTCAAAGCTCTGGATCCCTTCACCTTGATTTTTTTGGGAAGAATCCCGCCTATAGATAGGGATATAATGGAAAAGGTTTTCAACGAGGTCATAACATTCATAGAGAAAATGGATTTGCAAGAAAGGAACTTCACAACAATGCCCATCATTGACAATGTTGCTACCCCACATTAGTTTGCAATAAGCAGTCAAGATTTGGCCACTCACCCAAATCCACTGAATCCAATTCTGACACAACCATTTGTAGCCCTACCACCATCTATCACTTATCCTGATTATAAGGCTCATAAAATAGCATTTGTAGAATAGAGGGTCATGCCACAAGCTGAACCAGATACCCACTTAGCCTCTGAATTGGATTTTGTAAAGAAGACCTTGTCCCAACTCACAAATGAGCTTACTCGGATGAATTTAATGTTGGAAATTTGACTCCCAGGGATAATATGACTTAGTTTGTGTTGTCATTATGGCAACAAAGTCATATGAATTTTTGACAACAAACTTTGAACAGAAAATTGACTAAGTATAGAAGACAGGACAAAACAGAAATATACAGATGATCAGAGCACCAGCGCATGTGCGTACGACCGATTCAGACTAAGAATCTTCAAAATTAAGCTCTATGATATGTTTTTGTGATTACTCTAGGCACACATGATCAGATAAGATAGTACGGATAAGTTACAGCAAGTTGAAGTACCTCTAGCAGTTCAGGAAACGGAGTACAGAGACGACCTTAGTTTTGGATCAGCATATAACATTTTGTTTTGTAAAGGCTATGTGCCTATTATATTATGTTGTTAATCATTTTTCAATCACTCTTGTAATCATTCTTACGCCAATTATTTTAGAAGCATTGTGTATATTTTTTTTGGGCTGACTAAGGTCTTTTTTCTAGTCGCATCTATTCAGGCATGAACATATATATAACATACAATTTTTTATTAGTGGGTGTCGAAGAGATATGCAGAGCACAGATATAGAAGAAAATTATAAGATGTCAGAATAAGATAAATCTCTTTAAGAGAATAAGAGCATCAGTGCATAACCAAAACTTATCAGACAATTGTGTCACATACAGCAGTTCACTTTTGGATATAGTGTATATCTATTATCAAGGAGTTTGTAGCCTTCATCCTATTGAGCAGTGATCTTTTTGGACAGTGAGTCCTCACCCCTAACAGGGTTACTTATAAAAGACTCTTAATAGGGTCAGACCCTTAACTAGGTCATTGTACATGCATTGTAAAGATTGCTCCTAAAAGGGTAAAGAAAATTTAACAGGTTCCTTATACTAGTGCAATATTTGTGGGTACTAATTCCCATCGGGGTTTTCCTCTGATCAAGGTTTCCCCATAATCATATCATGTGTTTGTGTTCTTGTGTTAAGCTTCAATTAATATATATTTGATTTATGTTTAAATTTGCTAAAATATAATAAATAGACAAACACTTATTCACCCCCCCTCAGTGTTTCTAACAATTGGTATCAGAGCTCTAGTCCTCTGCAAAGAAGTTTAACCACTTGAGGAGATCATGGACTTAGTCGAAGTGAAACATTTGAAAAATAATCTTGAAGCAGCCCTTGAAGATCTTGACAAATCTGAAAAAGAAAATGAGGAACTTAAACTAAAAGTTGATGGCTCTCAAATGCTTATCAAGAAATTAAGGAAAGATCTAAAAGATTTCTCTAACAATGATTTGGGAAAAATGGTCAAGAAGATGAATAGAGAACGTGTCTTTGAAAGATAAAATTAAAGATCTGAATGAACAACTTAAAGATAGCCTAATAGCCATTGAAGAAAAAACCAAAGAGAGTAAACAATTAAATGATGACCTTATGCAAGCAAACTTGAAAATCTTGGAATTAGAAAACATCAAGAAAAGGATAGAATCTGAACTAATAGAAACAAAAGACAAGATTGATAAACTACACACAAGTTCTGATCTAATTCAATCAAAACTGTATGCAAAAAAGTTAAAAGGTGACACCACTAGTATGGGATACAGTATAGCTTAAATTTAAATCAATTCAATGCAAGAAAGAAAGAAAGCACAAGAATTATCTATAGAAGAAAAGAAAGAGGAGAATCTTGCAGAGTCTAAAGCAGAACCACCCAAAAATGAAATCAAGCAAGTTAACAGAACTTGTTACACTTGTAACAAACATGGACACTTGGCAAGAGACTGTAAAGAGGTAAGACCTTTTAATGGTTATTGTTACTCCTGTAATAAATTTGGTCACAAGGATATTCATTGCAGAAAAAGTCAAAAGAATCAGTCACAACAGAACCAGGAATCAGACTCAATACAATTACAGAAATCAACCTCAAAGGAACATTCAGAACATTACATGTCAGATATGTAATTACAATGGACACATAGCCAAGTAGTATAACATGATGAATAATAACATTAGACCTCCTATCATTTGTCACTCATGTGGAAAATCTAGACATACCTCAAGGTTTTGCAGGTCAAGAGCACAAAGACAAGAGAATCCTAAAAAGACTCTATTTGAAGAATCAAGAGAAGTTAAGTTTGTACAAGCTAAAGCTGATTCAGATAAAATATGGGTTGAAGTAAAGAAGGATGATGATGAGAAGAAGGTAGTAGATGCATCCACAGTGGATGCACCTTCTTCTTTTGGTTAGATGACCATCATGGTATTAGGGGGAGCTATTTTAGCTCTAAACCCCTATGCGGCTGGTATACTCACCTCTGAGTATGCGCCTATGGATTTATGTTTATGATCACAAATTGAGGAAGTATGCATGCATGCATAACCATTACTTCAACAAGAACTAATTTTGAAACTCTCAATGGAAACCACGTACGGTAGCAAACATTAAATGTAGTAACCTTTATATAAGTCAGTAAATGATCGATTATCTTCATATTTGCATTTGAGATCATAAAATTTGGAGAGCACAGGAGCATTGAGTATTGAAGCACTGAAGGATAATGGATTTATTATTTAAGTGAATGAATCGAAGTTGGAACAAAACCCTGGAAATCATGTCATTTTAGAATTGCAGTGGAACCCTATTTAATCAATCAACAAGTGAGTATGGAAACCCTTGTAGTCTTTGACAGTGTTGAAAGGAAGAGATTTGTCTTTAAGAAGCATCCATTCAATTCTATTCTAGATGATGTAGAAGGGTCATTTTCTAAGACTCCTCTAGGATTCGTACATGTAGAAGACATTCGTGCATATATATATATATATTGCAAGAAGGAAACAATTGGAGATAATAGCATAGCAAATCTTATGGCTTCAATTGTTTGAACAATAAGTAGAAAAATGCAAATACAAACATGAAAGAGAACACAAATGACACAGAGATTTAATGTGGTTCACCCAATCCCTGGGCTACGTCCACCAACAGCGAGTCCAATATCTTTGTTATTATCCAGCGATTACAATCTGAAACCTGCAACTCAAATACCATCATAGGAAGCTACAAAAAACCCCTCATACAATGAAATCTCAAAACCCTAAGCCCTTTTCACAAGCATTTTTGACCTAACCTAATTAGGGTAAAAAATACTCTGACTAATAGAAAATCAATGGTCAACCCTTTACAATATTATTAAGTCATTGTTGGTGTCGAGGGGTGCTGCCCGTTGACCCCACCCTGGGGTACTGCCCAAAAGGGCCCCTGCAAGGGGTGCTACCCCTTGACCCCATCAGGGGCTCTGCCCCTTGACCCCGCCTAGGGCGCTGCCCCAAGACCCCGCAAGGGGCTCTGCCCCTTGAGCCCAAGCTTGGGGCCAAAATAGATATGTCTGGGGGGAAACTACACTGAAAGAAACTGAGTCTGATTAGGCTCCACATACATAACATCAATGATGAAACCAAACTATTCATTCAAGGATGAATACGCGCATCTCACAGATAATCCTATCTTTGAGTATTCTAACGCGCACGAGTTCTATGATCCAGAATGGGTTAAATTCCTACTAAGTGGGATACATGATGACCTATATTGGATTGGTGAAGTTCCTGTCCACATTACTGCAGACCTAATTCATGAAATGACTAGACTTCCTAAGACTGGACCAATTCTTCCCACTGGTAAGGATATTAAGAAGTAGGTGGAACAAGTATAGCCTATTCAAAAGTGATAGGCATGGCATGACTATTGATCTCATTGAGGCAGATGACATCAAATTAGTCACTATGATCTTAGGTTATAAGTTCCAGCATGCAAGCAGACTGAATAGTGTATCTGCAGCAACTGTCCTAGTAGAAATAAAAATGGTGAAGGATAATACATAGTACAATCTATGTGAAATATTGCATGCACAGCTAATTGAAAACATTAGAGCTGTAAAGCATGACAAGAGAAAAATATTCAGATTTGGCTATTTGATCATCTATCTCTGCTTCCACATTGTTGGTAAAGCTGTTAATCTTTGCCTAGATAGGAGTAAACCCACAATGTAACAAATTTCATTAAAAGCTACATCAGAGAGTAGTGCTAAAGATTCTATGGACATGGATATCAAAACATTCAGGATTAAAATTCAGAAGAGGTTCAGGATACCTGAGAAGATAGTTGACAAATACAAAGACACCATATGCTTCATGGTGGTAACTAACTATACTTGCATGGAGATAGTTGAACCAAGGAAAAATTGGATTCATCCACTTGGATATGAAGTTGAAGAAGAGGTTTTGGAAGGGTATGCACAAGTTCTCCTATCTATGCCCAAGGATCCCAATGAACCTAGATGGGGTACTTATAGAGAAAAGACAAATCAATTTGATTATGTCTTATACAGTGCTGACAACAAAAGGAAGGCATCAAGGATTACTTCAAATATCCTAAAAGTTCATGGGGTTACACAAGAAGACCTAGACAGAGCTAGGGAAGCTAAGATTGCTAAAGAACTTGATAAAACTCCTATAGAAGTAAAAATGGAAAAGTTTGATGATGTGCCCAAGAAGAAGAAAAATAAATCTGATGAAGGAACATCTGTGCCATCAACTACCATTGATCAAGAATCTTATCCACCTTTTGTACCCAGCAAGATGACTAGAAGGAAGAAGCAAGTTCCCACAAGTCATCCATCCTTAAGGACCATAAGGAGCAAGGTAAAGAACACTCAAGCCCCTCCTAAGGTAGGATTTAGACCTAGTCTAACAGTCCTAAAGAACAAAATTGTTAATGAAGGAAGACTAGAATCTATCAAGAATGTCTATGAAAAATACCAAGAGATAGACAAATCAAAAATTCATTCTATGATCATCTCTCACATGATTAAGTTCAAGAGGACAGTATTGGAACTGAAAATAGTCATACCAGACAAGGTATGGAACATACTTGATGTATTAAAAAGGCAAGAAATTGAAGAGGATATGAAGATAAGAGAAGAAACATTAGATAGTCTTCTCCCTATTTGCTCACATGATGAGAAAGTCATCCTGTTGGATTTAAGAAAACCTCATCTCAGAACCAAAACAAGATTTCTTCGTATCATGAATAAAGAATATGAATTGGTTTGAGAAGAGACATAGAAATCATTTGAGTGGGTATTTCTAGATAGACACATGTATCCATCAATGGTTCCTATAGAAAAATCAACTCCAGCTCCTACCAAATAGAACAAAGAACCAGTTATTCTAAATGCAACTAAGACAGGTCCACAGGATTTAGCACCCACTATTTCAATAGCTTCTGATATAGCCAAAGATTTAGAAGAAACTATTGTGATTGATGATGTTAATATATCCATGACCACTTCTAACAATGACATGGACAAATTTGAAAAAGCATTTTTTAGCACTAAAGAGATAGAGAAGGCATGCACTGATGACACATCCTTACAGCGAGATGAATTTCCCTCTAAAGATTCAACATATTTGAATAATGAGGAAGACAATAAAACTAATGAAACACCAGCTATGGAGATCCCTATGAAGAGTGAATATGTGGATGCTAGTCAGAATGTAATACATACTCCATCCATCAAACCATCATTGTTGTCAAGTTTGACCCCTGATTCAGCAAATCCAGATGCTTGGGAAGAAGAAGATTTGATCAAGATCAGTGTGCTAGCTATGGAGAAAGAAAAAGAAAAATAAGTCATGAGAAACCCTCTCTTGAGATAGTGAACATCCTAAATGACTTAGTGCTTGCAGATAATAAAATGGCTAAGATTCAGTCAGTTGATGATGTTGACAGCATCTTGACAAGCTTCAAAACACATTTCACAAGTTTAGTAGACTCTACTACTAAAATTGTAGAAGTTAAGTACAAGAAGGGAAGATTAGATGAAATGACAAAGAATTTCTCCTTAGATCTGAACTCATTAAAGATTGGTCAAGAAATCTTGAAAGAACTAGCAGCTAAAGGAAGAAATGTAATAGCAAACTGCATGGACAGAGTAAAATTCACCTCAGAGCACATCAAAAAGATTGAGGAAGATGACATCTTGGTTGAAAGTGTTAGAAAATTAATTGAAACATCCTCACAAGATATTAATGTATGCAACAATATCTATCAAGGGAAGTTATATAAGATTTAAAAGGCTAGGTTGGAGATCAGCAAGATAAGAACTAGGCAGACTCAACTAAGAAATGCACTTGTGCCCTCACTAGCTATTCTAAATGAGAACATAAAATAGATAGATGCAACCATTGCTACATATTATCAAGGAACAATCATAGATCTGACAAAGATGGAGAAGCTTAAATTTTCCTTGTGCACCCATCTTCAGATAGTTGATGCATTGAAAACATTCTGGCAGCAAGAGATCAAAAATCTATAAATTGCTTATCCACATGTATATTCAGAGTAAATACTCAAAGAATCACACTTTTGACACCTTTGTCATTAATGTCAAAGGGGGAGTAATGTATGTATGGGGAGTAGTGTATATATGTAAATAAATATGATATAGTATATGTTAAAGAAGATGATATACAATTTTTTGGTGTTAGTCAATTTTGAGTAAATTGGCCACATTCCTTTGTTGCCACTAATGACAAAGGGGGAGATTGTTGGTGTATGCACCCTAAAATGTTCGTCTAGACTTTGGGCCCCATTTCTCAATTTATCAAATCCTTGAATCAATATTTTCAAATATCAACAATATCAATTATATCAATTTCCTTGATCAAATCATAATCAATTCAATATTTCCTAAGGTTTGAGCCTTATTTAA
>MU227919.1:294344-308168 GCA_018584345.1 Thuja plicata | reverse complement strand
TATCCTAAGCCTTTATTTAATTAAAAGGAATTTCCTCCTCTTTTATTTAAATAAAAAATCCTCACTTTTCTTCTTATCATATGTTGCACAAATAAAGCATTATTCTTATTTTATAAAAAGGGAAAAAAACACTTTTTGTCTTATGTGGGACACAAAAGTCAACTCATATTTTTCTATTGGAGGATATTTGTGCACAAGGATTAAGCTTCCATTTTTCTCCACCCTTGATTAAGACTTTTGCCTCTTAATCTCAATGGTCTATTTCATCTCACTTCTTATAAAAGGAGAGCTCTCTCCTTCATTTTCATATCTTAGGTTTTTGATGATAAAGTTATGCTGCAGGTTTTCTAGGTCACTTTAGAGCTTTTTAAAGATTTGGAGCATTCTTGGCTTTTGCATTTACATGTTATCATAGTTTCATTTCTTGCATTATCATGGCATTCTTAGCTTAGATTTCATTTATGTTTTAGATTAATTCATCTAGCTTAACTAGGAGGCTTTGTAATATTTGTTCTTTCATTTTCATAGCTTAGCTTGCATATTCATCTTAATCTAGCTTGCATTGCATTTCATTTTTGATTCTTGAGGATATTGGCATTTTTGCCCTTGTCTTCATTGAATCTCCCATTGCATGGTTTATTAGCAAGGTTATAGGCTTAATAGCTCTAGCTGAGAGCATTCTAAAAACCCTTGCACTCCATGCATAGGGAGCTATGGATCAATTTTTGAGACCTCATGCTTGAGTGTTCTTGAATGTAAGGATTCATACAAGTGTGACACAATTTATGCACACAGTTGGCAAGTTGACTCCTAGTGATAATATGACTTATTTTTTGTTTTCATTATGGAAACAAAGTCATATGAATTTTTGACAACAAACTTTGAAGTGAAAATTGACTAAGTATAGAAGACAGGACAAAATAGAGATATACAAATTATCAAAGCACTAGTGCACGTACGTATGACCGATTCAGACTAAGCATCTTTAGAATTAAGCTCTATGATATGTTTTTATGATTACTCTAGACATGCATGATTAGATAAGATACTACAGATAAGTTACAGCAAGTTGAAGTACCTCTAGCAGTTCAGGAAATAGAGTACAAAGTTGACCTCAGTTTTGGATCAGCGTATAACATTTTGTTTTGTAAAGGCTATGCACCTATTATATTATGTTTTTAATCATGTTTCAATCACTCCTTTAATCACACATAATCCAATTAGTTTGGAAGTGTTTTGTATACTATTTTTGGGCTGACTAAGGTCTTTTTTCTAGTCGCGTCTATTCAGGCATGAACATATATATATATATAGAGAGAGATATAGAAGAATAGTATAAGATTTCATAACAAGATAAAGCTTTTTAAGAGAATAAGAGCATCAGCACATAACTAGAACTGATCAGACAATTGTGTCACATACAGTAGTTCACTTTTGGATATAGTGTATATCTATAATCAAGGAGGTTGTATCCTTCATCCTATTGAGCAGTGAGCTTTTTGGACAGTGAGTCCTCACCCCTAACAGGGTTACTTATAAAAGACTCCTAACAGGGTTAGACCCATAACCAGGTCATTGTACATGCATTGTAAAGACTGCTCCTAAAAAGGCAAAGAAACTTTAACAGGTTCATTATACTAGTGCAATATTTGTGGGTACTGATTCCCACCATGTTTTCCTCTGATCAAGGTTTCCCCGTAATCATATCATGTGTTATGTGTTCTTTTGTTAAGCTTCAATTGATATATATTTGATTTATTTTTAAAGTTTCTGAAATATAATAAATAGACAAACACTTATTCACCCCCCCTCTCATTGTTTCTAACATTTAAATCCTTCCCAAAACCAAAGTGGATACCAACGAGCACCGGCTAGTCCAAATCCTTATCCCCATAATCAGAACTAAAATTTTAACACTTACAACAACAACAATACATAGGATAATCCATTTGGGTAGCAAAGACCAAGTAGACCATGGAACACCAGACCCAACAATGGTAGTATACCAGAAGATAATGCTAACACCTATGAGGTTGAGGAGGCTAATTTTGTTGGGGCTTCAAATCTACGCCAAAGTAACGACCGATATGGAAGAAACTCCCATAATTAGTATCCCTAGGACCTAGAGGAACCATCCATTCAGTTCAATTCCATGACGTGTGATTCCTATGAATCTAGAAATGGAGAAAATTTAGGCCTTTGTTCGGGAGAAGAAGACTTCGTCTAAATGAGCCTAAATACTCAGAAGCTTATGCCTTTTAGAATGATCACCAAAATTCTTAAAATCTATGAAACCGAAAGGAACCCATGATTGATGGTATACCTTTGATTAAACAACCAACTCTACCTAATCCATGAGCGATCAATAATCCCATGCCACCAAGAGGCCCAAATGCTCCTATGTCATCCCCACCAAACATGTTCACTAGTTACAGGAGCCTGGCATGGTCAAATGAAAAATACAATGCAGTTGAAGAGCTAAAGAAAACCAAGGTTATCATATGAATGTTCAAGATGTTCCAAGGTTTCCCTTCTTAGAGAGAAGCCCTCTTGAAATCCTTGGACCATTCAAAACAAGGAGGAATGGCTAGCAACACCAAGACCACCTCTAATGTAAATGCTTCTGAATCTTTCCCGACAATGTTCAAAGACAAGATAGAGGTACCACCATTCCTTCTTAGTATGTAGATATTCGGGAAGAACATACACAATTTCCTGATTGATTCTGAAGCATCTTGCAATGTCATGCCACTATCTATCTATCATAAACTGGGAATGGTTCCACAAACCAAAAATAGAGTGGTGATCCAATTCAACAAGATAGAAGTCAAGGTGATTGGCATTCTTAAGGATGTACACATCCAACTGGTTGTTGATCCAAGGATACAAGAGTACATTGATGTGCACATGGTGGATATTCCTAAAACTAATGGAATGTTACTAAGAAGAGAATAGACCAAATGCTTGAGAGGATGGTTGTCCACAAATTTCACACAACTATGGTTACCATGGAAGGGGTTGAACAACCAAATCAAGACCAATGCAGAGCCTAAGTTGAAATTATGATCATGGAGTATAATGCTACTAATGCATTTATGGTCACACAAACCAATCCAGGAACCTATCAGATGGATAACATTTTCATGTTCCAAATCATGGAATTCAAGGAACAAGGATATAGTCCGGTGCAAGGCCTACTAGAACCCAACATCCATGAAGACATATTTCAAGGTTTCATCGACAGTATAACAACAAGCATGCAACACCTAGGGAAGGATGTGGACCCTAACATCCTTCTACTATTAGGGTACTATCGGTCACATCAAGAGAGTCACTCAGAATTCACATGCTTCAATTGCCAAGGCACACTGTCTCGAGTGATGACCCAAATTTATCTACCATTCAAAATCCTAAGGGAACTTGAAACGGGAAAGGAGACCCTTGAGATGCCAAGCAAAGGTGACTCTATGGTTAGAATAGATAACTTAGTAGACACATATGCCCTAACTGAAATTCAAGATTGTGGGTCAAATATAGAAACCCAAAGCCCTACATTGAACTTGCTCAGTGACTAGAGCACCTCAAATGATGGAGCATGTCCTCCATATAGAGAACCACAAGAAGATAAAGAAGCTGAAAATAAATAATCCCCTAGCCCCAAAAGCACCCAAGAGATGAAAAAAGGAGAGTCAACTTCCTCGGGTAGCGATGGAGAAAATAAGCAACATTTGCAAACAAAGGAATTCCCTAAAAGGGTTTTGGATGGCTCAAAACCAGAAAATCCAGGACAGATTTGGAAATTACGCTTCGATGGTTCCAAATTTAAACAAGGAGCAGGAGCAGGGATCAAACTCATAAATCTGAGAGGTAATTCTTTTTATGTTGTATACATATTACAATTTTGGTGCACTAAAAATGTTGTAGAGTATGAAGCATTGGTCCATAGAATCCTCCTGGCCCACGAGAAAGGAATAAAAGCCTTAACGGTGGAAGGAGATTCATAGTTGGTCATCAAGAAAATATACAGTCAATATTCTTGCAATGATAAGAGGCTTTCAGCCTACTAAAATAGGGCATGGGACTTGATTACTGACTTCAAAGTATTCAACATCAAGGCCATCCCATGAAGGAATAATATGGTGGCTGATGCCCTAGCCGTATCCACTAGTTCACTACATCCGATGGAGAATTCTAAAATAAAAAATTTCTTAGTTGAACTTGTGGCAGCCCCGGTCATCCCAGATAACATCACCAATTTCCAATTCTTCCAAGACGACCAACACATCCTGGAGTTCATCATGTGCGCGGGAGTGTTTGAGAAACAAATCATAGATGAAGTGAAAGAAGAGGCGGAGGAGGAAGTTAGCATGGAATAACCTAACAATCAAGGCATCATAAACCTAAGAACCAATTCCATACCCAAAGGAATGGTGGAATTAGAGAGGATTTTTTACAGCAATGGGACTTCCATGAAAAGACATCCAGACATACCACCCAATGGTAAATAGTATGAATCCTATAACCATGGCACCAAAGACGAGTTGAGAGAAGTTCACATTGCGAAAGTACGTACCAAAGATGAGAAAAATGAGTTGGTCCACCTCCTCATAGAATATCAAGATGTCATATCTTGGAGCTATGAAGAACTAAAAACATATGACACTTCAGTCATCGTGCACAATATCCCACTGAAGCCAGATTCTAAACAATTCCACAAATGTCAAGGACCCGTCAACCCCACTATGGAGCCCTTGATAAAAAATGAAGTTAAAAAGCTGCTAGATGCCAGAATCATATTCCCCATACGACACTCTACATGGGTGGCCAACTTGGTACCTATTTTTCAAAAACTGGTGATATCTGACTATGCATGGACTTTTGAAACCTGAACAAGGCCTCTTAGAAAGATAACTACCCACTCCCATATCTTGACGTAGTGTTGTAGATAGTCAATGGATCCTAGATGATTTCCTTTCTGGATGGTTACTCTGGCTACAATCAAGTGGTATAGGAAGAGGACTAACTAAAAACAACATTAATAACCAAATGGAGAACATTCACTTATTGACGGATGCCCTTCGGTCTAATCAACATCAGAGCCACTTTCCAGAGGGAAATGGACATAGATTTCAAGGGGCTAGTTGGGAAGTGTATTATCATTTACATAGAAAATCTCATAGTATTCTCAAAGAAAAGAGAAAACCACATAAATGATCTTAGAAAGTGCCTTTAAAGATGCAGGAAATCTGGGATTTCTCTCAATCCTAAGAAATGCGTGTTTGGGGTAACTGAAGGCAAGTTGTTGGGACACATCATTTCAGAAGACAAGATAGTCATAGACCCTAAAAGGGTAGAAACCATTCTAAAATTGGCATTGCCTCATAGCCGCAAGGATCTGAAATATTTATTTGGGAAGATCAACTTCCTGAGAAAGTTCATTAGTGGATTCGCAGAAATAGTCAAACCCTTAAACGACATGCTCAAGAAGGATGCCAAGATTGAATAGACTATCCCAGTAAAGAAATCCTTTGAGGATATAAAGGGCACAATTTCTATATCCCATGTCCTTGTGAGCCCTGAATACACCATTCCTTTCAAAATATACTCTTTTGCATCGGAACACTCATGCCCAGGTATTCTCACTCAGAAGAAAGATAGTGAGGATAAGAGACCCATAGCATTCATGAGTTGCCCCTTTAAGGATGTTGAGATTAGGTACCCAAACCTGGACAAAGAGTCTTTTTCTCTTGTCAAAGTAGTGAAGACATTCTGACAATACATCTTGAGGAGAAATGTCTTTGGGGTAGTCCCTGACGTAGCTGTGAAGTCTCTCTTGATGCAAAATGAGTTGGGGGAGCGAAGAGGGAAATGTATGGCAATCCTACAAGATTTCAACCTAGAAATTTAGCCAATGAAACTAGTAAGGGGTCAAGGCTTGATGAAATTGATCTCTGAAGTAGAAGAAGGTCTAGTATGTCAAACCTACACCAATCAAGATGTAATAACTGATATACGATATCAAGACATTGTTTACTACCTACTATAGAATCACTGCCCATAAGGGATGAATGTTTCGTAGAGAAGGGCCTTGAAAATCAAAAGTAGCTCCTACATGCTAAAAAATGGCCAGTTGTATAAATGCAATTATGAAGGTTTGTACCTAAGGTGTCTGGATAGGTTGGAACTAAAACAAGTCCTAGAAGATTTTCATGACAAATACAGGATAGGGCACAGTTCATCCAAGGAAAATGCTCACCAAATCTTGAGGGCGGGATATTTTTGGCCATCATTATTCAAAGACACTGGAGAACATGTAATATCATGCCACACTTTCCAAACAAGTGAAAATCAAGAGAGAAATCTGGTGATTCCCTTATAGCCAGTATATGAGGTACGTTTGTTCGCCCAATGGGGCTTAGATTTTGTTGGAGTAATTAACCCCCCTTTCTCTATAGAACACAAGTTTATTTTGAAAGCTACTGATTACTTCACATGTTGGATAGAGGCCCAAGCATTAAATAATTGTACCACAGAGGTAGTGACCAAGTTCCTAGAGGAATGAATCATAACCAAGCTTAGAATGTTGTTTTATCTGGTATGTGATAATGTTCCTTATTTCTCATCCACCTCGCTCATGCAATGGGCCTTTGAAAACCACGTAATCCTCAAATTCTCCTCCAATTATTATCCACAAGGTAAACTTGACAATGGTGATCAAACATCTCATAGACAACAATCCCTGAGATTGGCATAGTACACAACTGAAGTATGCCCTTTGGACCGACCGGGTGAGGATCAAGAACACTTTAGGGACGTCCCCATACCAATTGGTTTAATGCTTGAAATTGGTCTTCCCTATGAACTTGAAGATCCCTTTCTTGAGATTTATGGACCAATACGTGGGAGGCAAAGATCAATTAAAAGTCAGACTTATGAACCTCCTCAACCTGGAGGAGAAGAGAACCTTGGTCCTAGAGCATGTGTCAAAGCACCAACCCATCATCAAGTGGTGGTTTGACAAGAGAGCCACCATTAAATCCTTTAGGATCTTTGACCTTGTTCTCATGTGGGATAAGGTGAAAGAAAATTCAAGCACCCACACCAAATTCCAAAAATTGTCGACAGACCCTTATCAGATATCAGAAATCTTGGGAGAAAATAATTTTAGGATCGACACTTTAAATGGAGAGTTGACCCCATTGATAGTTAATGGGAAATTCCTTGAATGTTACTTCAGATCCTAAGAGGGACTTCCTTCTATCCCTTGTATTATAGCCTTTGCTTTCTTTATTTTTTCTTTCCTTCATCTTTTTCATTTTCTCCATCGTCATTCCTTTCCTCTGTCCTTGGTCGCCTCCTTTTGTCGAGCCTCATTTTCTTTGGGTCAAGTGTGTCTTGGGTTCATCCCAAATGGTCTCTAAAATGAGAGCAGAGGTATTTCTTAGTCAAATTATCCAAGGAAACATACAACATAGAGAACACTCCAAATGACAAAGTGGTGACATCTATCATTTCCAGATGGGAAGATGTTTAGAGCTCGGTCATGCTGATGACCAAAACACATTAAGAGACTACACCCAAGAACATTGGTTTCTTGAGCATTTATTAGTTGTGACGAGCATTACTGCATGGATTCGGGTATCCACTGATCCCAGAACCTAAGTCTAAACAAATGGGAAGGCAATAACAAGAGAAAGAAATAGCTAAAGAAAGAGAAGAAAGAGCACACAAAAATAAAAGTGGCCTAAAGAGGTCACAAGTTTGAAATCCAGGTGACACAACCTAATTTCTACTTAGATCAATTAAAGAATAAAGTATGGACCTAAACACATGGAATAAACATACATCCAAACCCTAACACTTTTCATGATCCCAAAAGAAAATAAAAGAAAATGTCCAAAGGACAGCACTCTCAAGAAAAAGTTACAACTTAGAAAATAAAATAGAATAGGGTGACTATGGAAACCTCTACAAGGGCTATGAATGCTTGGCTAATAGTAGAGAAAGGTTATACTTGGGATTCAGGGAAAACTCTATCAAGGCTATGGACGCCTGATGGGAAACAAAGCTCTTTCCGGGATGCCCTCATCTACATGGTGAAGGTTGGAAGAAGCTGACAAATGTTTGGGTTTCCGCAATCAAAGGTCAAGGAATGAATACATGTGAACACACACTAAGGAGACGAACCGAAACTTTAGAATTGAAATTCATTGAAAGATCATCAACACATACATCTCTTTATTTTGGTTTGACTGAAGGGTCTTGATGATGAAGAAATGCCTTGGTCATTCCTCCTTTTGTCAAGGCTATTTGTTGTGGGTCCACAACACACACCCCATTTTGGTCCTCTGACCATGGGGACCCCCTTTTTTATGTCTTTTGGTTTTCTTGAGTCCCCTCCTTTCCCAGTTTCTTGCAAGTGGGTCTCTGAAAGGGCCTGTTGAGCCAAGCCAATATTTTTTTGGCCTTTTTTCCCTTTCAGCATTTTGGAGGACCTAGAGTCCTCCAAAATTTTGAAATGGCCGAAAGGCTGAAGCCCAGACCTTTCATTGTTTTTTAGCCTCTAACAAAACCAAAAAGGCCAAAGGACCAAACCTTCAAACCTTTCAGTGTTTTGAAACCCGAAACATCAAAAGATAATTACATCATCCTCGAGCTGTATAAAGGCTTAAGCCCTAAGTGAACTTCACTTTGCATTTTCTCTCCCACTTCTTCAGTGCTCCCCACTCTTCATCATTTCATCATCCTCGCTCCTCATGGTTGTTTTCTCTATGCCTTTGGCCCCTCTTGCCTTCATCCTCCACTCCTATCTCTCAAGAGGTAGGTTTCATCGTTGTTCAGTTATCTTTCTTCATTGTTTAGGTTCATGGTTTTGCATTTTTGGTTTTTTTCCAGTCCAATGTGCCTCCCCTACCTAATTCGTTAGGGTTTTTGTGCCCTTGGGCTTGTGTGGGAGGCCCCTTCTTGTCTTGTCATTCTTCATCTTCCTTTTTGTTTTCCCCTTGGTTTTTTTCAATTGTGACCCTTGTCGCAGGTTTTTGGCCTTCGAAAGGCCAAAAACTGGGTCAGGCTTGCCTTTTGTTTCCGAAAATGCTCCTCTCATTTCTAGCCTTTTCGGCATTTCAGACCTCCAAAACATCTGAAACACCGACAATTCTAAATTATCAAAGCATGGTCGTTCATCAGTGGATTTCAGACTTTTAGAGTCCGAGGTTCTATTCGGACTTTCGCACTCCAAAAGTCTGAAAGGATTTGTTCCTCTTTGCTTGCCATTTTCGCACTTTTGGCTCTTTCGGTCCCTGACCCAGTTTTGGCGTCTAAAATCTTGAAAGTACAAAATTTACATTTCTGGCTACTTGAAGAGCTTTTCCACATTTGTTTTCCTAGATTAATCAGTTTTTTCCTATTTTTGTAGTTTCCCTTTTCAATAAAGCATTTATACTTATACTTTTCTCGTAGGAATGCCTCAGCAACGAACAACATCTCCAATGAAATACTTATATAAGGGGAATCACCCCCCTTCAAAGATCAGAAATAAACACATGGAAATCATAGACATCGACATCAGAAATGTGGACTGGGATGAGTTCCTAGTAAGTTTCTTCTAACCAGTAGGAAGATATGAAGACTGCACCTCACTAGTCATATCGAGCTTGGTTAATGTAGCAGCCCACCCAGTGGTAGTCTCCTTGTTCGAGTTGATAATGACCCTATCAAACCACTAAAATCCTGATGAAAGGGTGGTCCAGAATACAGAAGGACAGGTGGTGTTAGACATAAGGCCAGACATCATAGAAGAGGTCTTCCACCTCCACAAGGGTATAGACAAGTTTTATGAATTCTTCATTGGAAAGGTCCTTAGATGGTTTACAAACAAAGGTGAAGAGGCATACAAGATTGTAAATAATAATTACCTCAAGCAATCGCTTCTGAAAAACAAGTTGGATAAGATAGACCATAGGAGGGGGTATTTGAAAGATGACATCCAGGCAGCGGTGACATTATTAAGCAGAGTGTATGGACTATCTCAGTCCATCCAACTTGAGGATTGGATGATCCTCCTGATAGAGAAGATCAGAAGCTACAAGTCTAGGTTTGATTGGGGAACCATTATTAGTGATAGGTTGGATGAACAGCTAACAGTGATGAGACATAACCCAAAATTATATATGAGTACATACATAGTGTACTTGCTAGCCGCATGGGCGGACTATCTGGGACTTATAAAAAGGGGAAACATAAATGATCAGAATGCATAGCCCATGTTGTATATCTATAGCTGGTTAGAAAGGAAAAAATGCCAGAGGATACCCCAGATTATAGAATAGTAAATGACACTTTCATCTTCACGATCATTCGATCTATTGAAGGTGGCTTTACAAAGAGAATGTCAGAGGAAGCAGCCACCAAGGTGAGGGCCATTGGGGCCTATTACATACAATTCAGAACATTCACATATATTCGAGTGGCAAGGTCTACTTTGAAACCAAATAAGTTTCTCATGTATCCATCTGATTAGATAATCACTTTAGAAATGCCCAAACAACTCGTAGATGCCTACGAGCATATAAAGCATAAGAAGAAGCATTGTTGGGATTTCCCTATTTCTCTGGGCCCCTACACTCTACAAGACATGAAGGTCTGCAAATCCTTGGCCTTTTAGTGGGATGAGTGTCCACTTCAAATCTAAAAAATAGTTTGGCCTAAGTTTGACCCAATAGGTACATACAACTATATTATTGGCATATTCTATATTTGCGGACCAGATCTTGAAGATCACTAGATAAACTATATGGATGATCATGAGGTTAGAATCATGGACTATTGAAGGTTGTCCCTTACCCTTGCACAGGAAAATTTGAGGGTTCCAATTCCCCCAAAGGTTTGGGAAAATGATTGAGATAGGGTGATGGAGGCCATTTACACTATGGAAAAAATATACAACATGCTCATCATGAATGCAGAAATTGATAAGGATGAGAATGATGACTGTTATCCAATTTTTCATGACTACTAAAATTTGGATAGGTGGGGTTAAATGAGGATCCCATAATGGTAGAGCCCAGCTTGTGCCAAAGATTTGGTAATTGTTCTGGTCCTTGTTGTGTATTCAATATCTTTTTCGGTCTTATTGTTTGCCTCTTTCCATGCAACTATGTCCGAAATGTCTAAATTTGATGAAGTTTTAGGGATTCCTATTTGGCCCTATGTATTTTCCATAACCCATATGAAAGTATGGAGAATATTTCATGTCTTTATGACCTTTCCTCCTTTCTCTATGTCCTTTATGACTCTGCTCTGAGAAACCCTAAAAATTTGGAAGGGATGATTGTTATAATTTGAAAAAAGTGACCGTTGTAATGAAAAACCTAGCTATCTTATGTTTCGTCATTACCTTTTTTGGTCACTTAAAATGTTGATTTTTCAATGTTCTTTTTATCCCATTGGTTAGTCGTGGTGTCGCTTCATGTTATATGTTTACTCTTTTAATTCACGCAATTAAGCGACTAATACCTCAGTCGGGTTGTCGTTTATTTAAACCTTGAGTTGGAAAATCTTCATGAGATCATGTGACCCTTTAGACTTCCTAAACCATGGTCAAACTTCAATCTATGACAGGTTAGTGTTTCCCCTTCAGTCACCAAGTCTCGATATAAATTAGGGTTTACCCTGAATATCACGAAATTAAGGGAGGGTCATCAGATGAAAGAATGAAGGGATGAATGATGGTCCGGTGATTGCCTGATCTCAGTCAAAAGCTCAAACATGTCTCCTAATTATGTGATTGAAGGGGTATTCATGCAGTCTATTGATTCAAAATTAAAGGATGTCTGATGTGGCAATACAGTTGGTGCATTGTCAGAGCTAATTAAGCAAATAGAAGCTAGTGCTCGATAAGTGACAGCATGGGCCCGAGCCTTCATCGTCAGTTGCGGGGTCGCTAAATTTAGGCTATGGTTAATGAAAACTCAGGTGACTTGGAAAATTAAAAGGAAAAAATGACTACGCTCGACTGGTGGTTAAGGGTAGGGACACAGTGTTGGCTAAGAAAATCAAAGACAAAGAAAAGATGATCCGACGGTTCTCATTTAAAAGGAGACAAGGTCTCAACCTTGGTTGCTCGATAAAAGAAAAGGATGGCGCCACATGACCATTTTTATATTTTAAATTCAAAATATCTTTGTAGATCAGATTTGAACAGTAATGGCAGTAGACTTGCAGAAGTTAGATGGATAAGGGGTGACCTTTCAGGAGGAGTAAGGGTTAAGTCAGCTTTTTCAAAGGGGTTATCTGATTTCTGGCAATATTCTCCATGAATAGTAAAGGCCAAATTGACCCAAACAGGGCTTCCTATTGAGAGGAACCTCCTTACAGCAATATGGTGAGAATGCACAAAATAACAAAATATAGAGCAATAACAGAACTCAGAATGAATCTATTAATCGTGGGCCACTTCAAGGGGGTAACCTCCTTTGAGCAAGCTCAATACAATAAATTCGTCAGTGTCCATCAAAGGCCTCAACTTCCTCTTATATACTAAGTACGATCTAGAAAAGTAATACTACCTATGCATGTGGGATAATAAAATATACTCACGGGATGACTTACAAAGCATATGCGTCCGACAACACAATACTAACAAAATAGACAGAAGGAACACACAGGTTCCTAACATCCCCTCTCCCTTAGAAAAAAATCTTTGTCCTCAAAGCTTAAGGTGTGGAAATTGTTGCTGAATCTAAAGAAGGGGTTCCCAGGTAGCATCCTCTAGTTGCATGCCATGCCACTGAATCAAGACCTCAGAGATGGAGCGAGAGCGAAGCTGACGAGTGTGCTCGTCAATGATTGCCACCGGCTCTAGGATAATGGATCCTTCCTTATCAATTTCAGGGAGAGAAGTTTGTGCTCTGACATTGGTACCAAGAACTTGCTTTAGACAAGAAACGTGAAATACTGGATGAATGTGGGAAGGAGGAAGTTAGAGTTTATAAGCAACTGAACCAATCTTCTGCAGAACCTTATAAGGCCCATAAAATTTTGGGGCCAGCTTATGACGCCCTTTAAGCTTCAGGGAGGATTGCTTGTATGGCTGTAGATGAAGAAAAACAATATCCCCAACTTGAAATGAGCACTCAGAATGGTGTTGATCTGCTTGTTGTTTCATTCAATTACGGGCCATGTGAAGATTATCTTGTAAGGTGTGAAGAATCTGATCCCTGGTGCGGAGAACTATGTCAACTACCTGGACTGGTGAGCTACTAGGAGTGTAGGGAAGGAGCACTAGAGGTGCCTGACCATAGACTGCTTCATATGGAGTCATTTTAGAGGCAGTGTGGTAAGAGGTATTGTACCACCATTCAGCTAAAGGAAGCCACTTGGCCCACTGATGTTGCTGTTCGGAAGTGAAGCAGCGAAGATAAGTTTCCAAGCATTTGTTGACAATTTCAGTCTGACCATCAGTTTGTGGGTGATAGCCCAAACTCATCTTCATTTTGGTACCATTTTTCTGAACAGTTCAGTCCAAAAATGACTGGTAAAAGTTGCATCACGATCAGAGACAATGGAAGAAGGGAGGCCATGAAGATGGAAGATCTGGTCCATGAAGATTTGTGCAACTGAGGAGGCAATATAGGGGTGGCTGAGGGCACAAAAATGACTATATTTAGAGAGACGATCAACCACAACCAAGATCACTTTCTTGCCGCCTGATTTAGGAAGCCCTTCAATGAAATCCATAGAAATATCAGTCCAAATCCGTGTAGGGATGGGAAATGGTTCTAGCAAGCCAGGAAGGAGGGTCGTTTCACCCTTGTGGCGTTGGCA
>MU227919.1:271781-291225 GCA_018584345.1 Thuja plicata | reverse complement strand
ACGTGTAACAACCATAAAGCAGTTTTTTTTTTGTTTTTTTTTTTTTTTGGGGGCAATTGGTAGAAAATGAGAAACAAAAACTTTTTCAGTTAGGGCAAACTTGGATTTGGGCAAAACTCATATAGGAAATGGGTGTTTGATGAGTGGTTGGAGAATTTCTAGGGAAAAGGGAAAAAGAAAAATGAGGGTTTCAGGGTTGGGCAGGCGGAATGAGGTGAGCAGTCCAAGAGGGACAAGGGAGCAGAATGAGGAATTGAATCTTGTGGCTCAATTTGGTGGCGATTGGATGAGAAGCAAAAAAGATAGGGAAAACCCTAAAATTTGATAAATGAGGGATTTAGGGCTTCAATATGTAGAATTTGGGGTTGGGTCGTCAAGGAAGGTAGTATGCAGAACGGTATTTCAGGCGTTCTGAGGAACTATGAGAGGAAACGGAAAGAAAGCAAGGAAACTATGGCTAAAAAATAGAAAAAACAGAAAAAAAAAAAATTGGTATAATCGACTCCGGAAAATTTACTCAAATACAGAATAATGGGAAAGCGTTATTACAATAACAAGAGATATTAGAATTGAAAGGAACCTGAAGGCCACGGCGGAAAAAAAAAATTTGACGTAATTTCCACCCAGCGCACCCAAGAAAGTGCTCTGATACCAGATGAGAGGAACCTCCTTACAGCAATATGGTGAGAATGCACGAAATAACAAAATATAGAACAATAACAGAACTCAGAATGAATCTATTGATCGCGGGCCACTTCGAGGGGGTAACCTCCTTTGAGAAAGCTCAATACAATAAATTCATCAGTGTCCATCAAAGGCCTCAACCTACTCTTATATACTAAGTACGATCTAGAAAAGTAATACTACCTATGCATGTGGGATAATAAAATATACTCACGGGATGACTTACAAAGCATATGCGTCCGACAACACAATACTAACAAAATAAAAAGAAGGAACACACAGGTTCCTAACACCTATTTAGATCCCATTACATATATTTTGACTAGTCTTCTTTCATCTCAGATTCACCGGCCTTTCTAAAAAAAATTCATTATAACAAATCTGCTTTTCAAAGATGTATCTGATCTTTGATGGATAATCTCAGTTTCTTCTGACAGATGGGACAGTTAGGGTTTCTATTGTTCAAAGTAAACATATTTTAATGTAACCCTAATTATTTTTGGACTCTAATCCTGCGTGCTAGGGAGTATATGTATTAGTTTTGGGAGCTTTTAAGAGGAGCGTTTTCCTTACTTAGAAGTTATCTGTGGCATTTTTTCTACCCTCTAACTTTTACAGTCTGTAATCTTTCATTGATTTTCAGATATTGCAAAGGCTTTTTGTGACATTTTCTCTGTCCCTGGGCTTTCTTGTCTGAATCTCTCTTACTGAATTAGAATATATTGAATGATTTTCAGAGAAATAATGGATTTCCTGAGCCCTCTTTCTTTTTGCAATATTGTGTACTAGTGTGGATGATCTAATTTAGATGAGTTTGTGGATATTCTTCAGTCCACTATCATTTTGTCTCATTCATGTGCCTGATTGTAGAAGTAGATGTTTTTTTGTAGGTCATAGTCCATGTCTATATATAGTGAATACACTATTGTTTGTGAAATTACTTCTTTCCCTGAATACCCTCTGTTTATCTCATACCTCTCTATGAAATACTTATGCAAGCCTATCTAGAAGGTTGTGCTCTATTAGATCCAAGGTTTCATGCTTAAATTAATCAATTTGTTATGATTCAAGTTACCTTTGGTGTATCACCTAGTAGGATAATTTTCTTTCAGTTATGTCCCTTTCATGTATTCCTTCTCCCCCTTTTCCCTCAAGAATTCACTTTTATGTTAGGAAGCAAATTTGGGTGACATATCAAGAGGAACCAGCCTAGAACCTAGAGGTTATGTATCGGTTAGCAAAAGGTCTCACAACCTTGAGACAATTCCCATGTTAGACTAGATTACCAAGACTACGAGAGCTTGGGTAAGGGTGCAAATCTAGGTGTTCAACAATGACATTGAATTCTGAGCTAGAAATGTGATCTGAATAATCAAAACATGGATAAAAAGGCCTTATAAGATGGATCCAATCACAGTGAATACATTGATGGATCCACCCAAGAAGGAAGATAAGAAATGCAGGTAGAATTCTATAGTACCCCAGTATAAGAAAGCACCACCACAGAAGCCAAGCACAGTTTATGGCCATGAACGTGCGGTAGGGTATGGGCCTAATACAAGGCACAAGGCTCCTAAAAATAGGATGATTGGACAAATAGATCCTCTAGTGGGATCATCACAAGCCCCAAAATATGAAGTCACTTCCACTTCTAGCCAATCTCCTCCTACCACCGAAAAGGGGAAGAAAATGTATAAAAGGAGGAGAACTTTTGTGTCCCACAACTGGAAATTGTAGAAGAAGAGCCAGAAGAAGAAGAAGATGTACCTCTGGTCAAAAGGAAAATATCTCAAAAGAGGAATGAAAAGGATACTTCTAGGAAACATATAGAAGATCCTAAAGAGCAAGACAATCCCTTGGATGCCTTAGGCTCATATGAGTTCCAAATATCTTACTTTGAAGGCCTAGAAGGCTTTTTATACCAAGAGAAGGATAGGCCTTATTTAGCAATAGGGTTTGATGTAGGGGCTCCAATACTTATCTAGCCACATGTAATCCTCACTCCACCTCTATTTCAATTCACCAACCTAGCACTAAACATGCCAGTCACAAGGCTAAGCTCCAACACAGGCCAAGGGCCTAAAACTCAAGATGCCACAGTAGCTTAGGACACAACAGGGGATAGAGCTGCAAGAGAAAGCTCCACTTCCACTCCACCACCTCACATTCCCTTTCCACCAACCTCTCTCCCACCTCCAATTCCCACTCCACTACCTTCTCTCCCAACTCCAATGCTAACTCCACCTCCTTCAACTTTTACTCTCCCCCTCTCATTCTAAATTTTCCTATTCCTGCTCCACCACTCATAGTGCCAACAACTAACCCACCTCAATCTATACCCCTACCATCCATCATCCTAACTCCTTAGGGTTCAATAAGCACAAAATTCATGTCACCTTTTTAAACCACAATGGAGGCCATGACTGGCCTCAATACAAAAGTCTTGATCAATTCTTTGGGATATCACACCCAAGGTAAGGATGGGCAAGATAGGGCAGAAGAAGAAGAGATGGGAGGAGAAAGAAGGGGAGAAGGAGGAGGTCAATAAGAAGAAGTGAATGAGGGAGATGGTGAACAAGAGGGAGAATAGGATAAAGAATCAGAAGAGAATTTTATCATCAGGTCACATAACTTGGGTTCGATCCTCCGCATTGCCCCATATGAACCAGTCATTGCCTTTAGTAAACCTACTTGGTTTACTAAAGAGATTCAGACCCGGAAGAGGACTTAAAAAATGAGGAAGAGGGGGAGGACACAAGTATGGCATCTGTAGGGCAAGCCTTCCACCAAACAGAGGTCAACATACCAGCTAGGACAATATCCTATGTCACCCAAGACATTATGGGTCGTTGGAAGGAACAAGTAGCAATTCCCTCTACTAGCACTTCTCAAACACCAGCCACCCCAGTAGATTACATATTTGAAGAGGTAGACTTGGGTGAACCTACTAGGGAAGAGAGAAAGAAATTGGTAGCTTTAGGGATTAAGCACGCTCTAGGATTCATAATCAAGGATGAGAAAACTATAAAGTCCCTAACAAAGAAGAATGAGGCTTTGAAGAAGTTAATTCATAAAATGGTGGGTCCCTTTGATCCAAGTTTCCCTGAGGCCTCATTATAGGTCATATTAGAAAAGAGGTCCACCCCAGACTTACCAGTCGATTTGACCCCTTCCTTTGTCCAAGCGAGTGCAGACTAGAAAAATGACTTTTAACATAACAAAGAAGGGGCCATCAAATGTGTGTTTAGGCCTTACAGGGTCATTTTTATTTAAGCAACCAAGTTAATAGACCTGATGGAGAATGAAGGTGGTTTAGATTCTAAGATAAACAAATGGGAAGCTGCCCTCTAAGACCTAAAAATAATCAAGAAACAACGCTTCCAGATCTAAGTAAAAATATATGAGGGAGAAGAGATAGACAACTTGGAGACCTGGATCAAGTGCATAGCCAAAATAATTAAGGTCTACAAATAATTTCAAGCCAACATATTGGAAAAACAAAAAAGAGGTCTTGGAGTGGGTAGAGGAGATAGATGGTTTCTTCATAGGGATCGGCCTTGATTTATACCAGGACCAGGATAAACATATCCTACATCCATCAAAAGAGGTGATTCAACAGTTCAAAGATATCATAGCAGAGGTTAGCACCAAAGAGGCCCTACAATAGTTGTTCCACTCTAGAGAGGACATACAGTTAATCTCTGAACATGAGGAGGACATCAAGTTCTTTGCTTCTGAATTGACCATATTCAGGGAGAAGAAAGAATGAAGAGTCAATAAAGCCAAGAGGAAGGAGGTAAATTATGAGGAAGTTCAGGAGATCATACAAAGGCTTCAGGATGGACATCTGGAAGTCTTTCCAAACTGACTCCTCAAATCCCTCAATGTTTTTTGAAGAATGTAGTTTTCACACTTGGCAAATTTTCTACAAAGGAAAAAGTGTGGCCTTTCGGCCTGTGTAGTTTTCAGCCTTTCGACCTTCAAAACTTTCAGCCTTTCAACCTCTGAAAGGGCCAATATTTTAAGTCTCTAGAGTTGGATATTGACACTTAGCATTTTTGGGGTACTTAAAAAACTTCGGAGGAGAGGTCAGGGTCCAAAAATCTGGGTGTTTCCAGCGAGATCACTTTTTTGCATGAAGTTTGAACTCCAGATCAGATGGGTGCCCAACTGGAGTTCATTTTTGATGGACTAAGGGTCCTCTATCAATTCTCACCATAGAGAGAACCTCAGATGAAGAACCCAAGGTAGAACTCAAAGATCAAGAAGAAGACTTGAGTTGCATGCAGAGAAACCATATCTTCTTTCTCTCTCTTTTCTTGACGATTTTGATCCTTCTTGCTAGGAAAAACTTATTGTAAATGGATTAAAAATCCATGCAAGTTACTTTGTTTCAGTTAGTAGCAGTTTTCTTTTAGCAAATTCTTAGTTTTATCTTATTTTCATTAATTTAGATTCTCCAATGCCCTAATTTCGGCATTCAGAGTTTGTAGATTAGAACTCTATATATTTTAATCAAAATTAATGTCATTGGGTTGGATTCTTAATGCAATAAAGATCTACATTTGGTGCTTCATTCATGGTGTGTTAATTTCTACTACCTATGCAAAATTGGTGATTATGTGCATACTCGTTCATTATTTTTCAAAGAGCCAATTGTTTTACTGTCTTTCAAATTTGCGTTTATATTATTTGGAGTTTGTTGTTGTTCACCTACCTTGCTGTGATGAATGCATGCAAGGGATCATGTATTGGGCTTAATGATAAATCCATCTTGTGGGTGTGCACATCTTTGTGGCTTTGCAATTTGATAGATTTTGAAAATCTCGCACGGGTGAACTTATTTTCTCTCCAAATGATTACATCCACCAGGTATAGAATTGTGACTTTGTCTAATTTATACTATGTGGGTTTGTTCCAAATCTCTCCATCATTCAATTTGCAAGGAATAGTTTATAGCATTTTATGTTTTTAGGATTTCATTTCAGCAATTTATTTCACTTCTCATCACCCTATTCATTTGAATTCTATCATAAATCTGAAAGTAATCATCTCAAAAAAATACAAAATTGCATCTTTAATTAAAACACAAATCTTTGATAAATCAGAAAATACCAAAAAAGTACTAAAGTTATTTTGTAGTTTGATGTCTTGAATGTACCAGCAAAGGCCTCCTCGTGAACATTCACATTTATCTTCAATGGATTAACCAAGTAGGTTGTGACCTGACCCCAGATAACCTTGGGAATAACTTCGTTATTCTTTCAAGAGAGGAAATCGAATCTCAAAATCCTAGTCGTTTACTTGTGTAAAAAAGACACTCAACAGGTTTGTCCCTTGTCTATTTGTAACTAAGATAGCTAGGAGGTTGCATCAACGTACATGAAATCATAATATCAATCATGTTGAATTTAGTTAGGATTGTAAATTATTTTGGTTTTTATCCAGTCATTGGTCTGAACCAAGCAATTGGTGAAGATGGAGTCATAGATCCTCTTCCCACCATGGAATCTACATGGGCCTTTTGGATTAGGGAGGTGACTCCATGCACATATTTTACAATGAAGGAGGGACCCTGGAAAGCATGGGTGTTTTTTTTAATGTGATGCCCTAGGCGAGCCAGTGTTGCATGACTAGTGATCACAGTGCAATGCAGAGCTGATAAGGAAGATTGAAAGCATTGGTAGCTTCAATCAGAGCTTGTAGAGAGGTAGGTTTATGTGTCTTGAAGTCCCAAATTCAATGGGAAGTTCTAGTGCATAATTTTTTATGGTGAAAGCAAGGATTCTGTCAGACAGACTTTGAAAGCCCTAAAACCCTGAATTTTAGGCTTGTTTGTAGGAAGGGTTGTATGGACAGTTTGGAAGCCCAAGACCTAGAAAATATTTGGTGTCTTGATAAAGAGTATTAGGATCCAATGTTTTTTTTCCAACTTGTTGAGAATTTTTGTGAGTTATTGCTGAAAAGAGCCTAATTAGGCCTAATTGCTTGTAGCCCTATTTGGGAAGCAATTGTTGTGTTTCTTGGGACTCAATTAGGGTTCCAATGAAAAATATGTTTACAGGCATTAAAAAGGATCTTAGTAACAGCCTAAAAGGCCTACTTCTCTCTGTGGAGTGGTTGTTGATCATCTTGGGTCAGTTTGTGAAGTTTGTGAAGATAGAGCAAGAAGGGCTATGTGAGCCTAGATGGTGTTTTGAAGAGTTATCATTCTACTTGAGTGGTGTTCACAAGTTGAAAGGAGTAGGATCTTGAACAAATAATACTAAGGAGAGTAGGGTCAGATGAGAGCCCTAATAGGTCAGAGAAGTGACCTAAGGACACCCTAGAAGAAGATACGGTAGAGCAAGACTTGTGTTACATCAATATGTTTGAAGTCATTTGTTCATATTCAACCGAGTTGCAGAAGTGATGATAATCATTATCAGTTAATGTATTTCCATTGATGTCAACTTATTTGAGCATTATTGTGGTGGAAAACATTTTTTATGATTTGAAGATCTAGAACAAAAAAAATTTATGTGGTCGGTAGATGAAGAGTTTTGTATACACCGAGAGATAGTAATAACTGAGTAAAATGTTGTGTATACCAAGCATAGTGATAACCAAGCAAGGGATTGCTAACACAACACAGTTAATACTAAGACCCAGAAATTAATTCTAATTGAGGACAACTTGGATGCTAATCTAGAAATTTATGATTTCAAGGTAAAATATAAAGTTTGTTATTTGATAAAACGGTTTTGAAAATTTAATGAAGATCAGATGATAGAGATTGAAACATATTCTTAACATAATTGTTGAGGAAGGATCAAGTGGGAAAATAAATGATGGAAATTAAGTGGCAAGATTTGAAGGATGAAAATTAAATGATACATGATGTCTATATAAGAGACAAGAGATTCATTTTTAACAACACCATACATGCACCTGATGCTTACATGCAAAATTTATGCATGACTGATCAAACTGGTTAAAGACAGAACAAAGAGTTTTCTACAGACATCATAGAGAAAATAGAGGAAAGAGGATTACCGACCAGAATAAGTATGAAATATGAGATGAACTGAAGAAGTACAAATTGATCAGAGGTATTATGTACTTAGAATATATTTGAATATCTACAAATCGGAGTTGTATTTGAATCAGATCATTATTGTATTATTTCAACCATTGTTATAGATAAATCTCTTAACCAAGTGGGATAGTGAATCCTTATTATAAAATTCAGAGAATGTTGATTGTTTTCTTGTTGACCCCATAGCGAATGCATGGTCAAGAGAGAACTATTAGTTTTAAATCCTCTAACAAGGTCACATTTAACAGTGTGCATTGTAACCTTTAACAGGGTTGGCTCTTCACCGAGCTCACTCCAGAAGAGTGAAAATATTTTGGGTTACCGGTCCCAGGTGGTTTTTCCGTTAGCAAGGTTTCCACATTAAAAATCTATGTATCAATGTGTATGAATGTTGTGGATTATTATTTACTTTAAATTTTATTTTATTGACCTAGATCGGTAATCACGGTATTAATTTACTAACACTTGTTAACCACTATTGATGAAAGTTTAAGTTTACAGAAAAGATTTTCACCAAGCTGAGTTTTATATGATTGAATTTGTTTTGGTATACATCTGGATAAATTTGGGACTATGGGATAATTTTTGAGGAAATTGATTCTAACTAATTCACCACCCCCCCCCCCCTCAGCTATTCTAACAGGCTGCAATAGCAATGATTTACAACAAAGNCCCCCCCCCCCCCCCCCTCAGCTATTCTAACAGGCTGCAATAGCAATGATTTACAACAAAGAAGATCTCTCTGCTATCTTCTTCCTTACTTATCTCATCTCTTCTTTGGTTAAACCTACCTTAGCTCCATAGTCATCAACAATGTTCTCTACTTTTATTTTCCTCATACCTTTAGTCTTCTTTTCTCTGACTTTAGCTTATTTTTATTCATAGGTGCCCCATCTCTCTTCAGATGTATCTACTTCAGATGCCAACACATGTTCAATTTGCATAGTTAGGACTTCCGAACTGACTTCATAACCCATAGGGTAACACCATTTCTTCCTAGGTACAACTGCCTGAAAGCATACACAATCAGTTTCAACCATGAAACAAATTGTATCCTTGTATTTCTCAACTAACTCTTCAGGAATTCTAATTCTTTCTTTCATTTGCCTCTGAAGAATTTTGATCATGCCAAACTATTCACCATCAACCCATGTGTTGTTTTGTTTTTGGTAGCTCAATGATGTCTGAATACTAGTGGGTATCTCTTCTCTCCATGCACTAGGGTGCATGCCTTGAAAATTGTACTCGATTTGGATATACATATGAACTAGGAGTGATCCAAATCTAAAGGTCTTAGATTTATCTTTCTTAATTTACATTAAATTTTCCAAGAATTGTTGTGCCAGAACCTCGCATAGGTTATATTTAGTGTTTTCATTTACCATCCTGTAAGACATCATAATGACTCCTACAAAAACTTAATTAGGTCTAATGTTGTAGTATAATTTTATCCAAGTATCATAGCAATCAGTCTGACATCCTATAAGAAAATATCATTCATTGTCATAGCTCTCATGTCCCATTGAGAATGTGTTAGGGTTTCTACCTATTTCTTTATGTTCTTCTTAGCCACAAGGATAACTCTAGTGTTGTCTAACCTAGTTATCTCATGCATCAATTGACTACATATCTTTATAGGTTGCTCTCCTATCTGGATGAACTGATCATGAACTCTGCTAAGTAAGATTTTGAACCATTCCTCTTCACTGAACTCATATAGATCAACTATTTTCATAATGCTTAGGTCATCTATGTGTTTATAATCATCCTTCATTTTTCCATTATCAGTCATGTATTTCATTATTAGTCATGTAATCCATTTCATGTATTCAAATTTTGATAATTTTAGTCCTCACCATGTTGAAAATGCAGTCAAACCACAATTAACTCTTCACAAATCAAGGAAATGAAAAGAAAGACATATGAATAGCGACAGTGACACTTCTAATGAAGATCTTGACGAACTTGAATAATTTATAGCTAGAATACTACCAAGAGGAAAAGGAAAATTCAAAGGTAAACTTCCTATGATCTATTTTTCATGTAATAAAGTTGTCCATATTGTAGCAAGATGCCCTGACAGGAATGACAAGGATGATAGAAAAGAAAGCAAGTACAAAGACAAAAGGGTTGATAGATATTTTAGAAGGTATAAAGACTATAAGGAAAAAGGTAAGAAATCCTACTATATTGTTGAAGAATAAACTGATAGTGAATCTGATGACAGTGATATAGAAGTTGTTTATGTTGCTTTAAAAGATTATTCTGATGAAGATGAGAAAACTGCACTTATTTCATATATGAGTAGAGGTGATAGATGGATAATTGATATTGGTTTCTCACATCACATGATTGGTGATAAAAGTAAATTTGAAACCTTAAGCTATGCAAAGGTGGTAGTGTTAAGTTTGGTAATGAAAAACCATGTCTTGTGAAAGGAAAAGGATCAATAAAACTGACTGATAAGATACATGTGACAATGCTTATTGGGTTGAAGGACTAAACTATAATTTTTTGAGTGTTGCTCATTTGAATACTTCTGGATACTAAGTTGAGTTCCATCACAGAAAAGCTAAAATCTTTGATGCTACTGGTGAACAAATTGGAAGTGGAGAACAGACAAGAGGTAATTTTCTCTATCTAGATTTATCTGATGAGACATGTTTGTTTTCACAATATGATGATATATAGTTATAGCATAAGAGGTTATATCATGTGAAATTTTACAATTTGGTAAACATTAGTAAGATGAAAAGAGTAAGAGGGTTACCAAGATTGAAGAAACTTGATAATGCTATGTGTAAGCAATGTCAGTTGGGAAAAATGACAAAGCCTAGTTTTAAGAGAAAAACATATACTTTTAATGATATTTTGGAATTGGTTCATACTAACCTTTGTGGACCTATTGGTGTGCAAAGCTACTAAGTTGATAAATATTTCATGCTATTTTTTTATGATTACTCTAGAATGCTGACTGTAAATGCAGAAGTAGACAATGAGGAGAATGATGAAATCGATTTCAAGGCTCGACACGTGGTAAAGAGCACCAACAAATGGATCAAAATACCATTAAAAATGGACCCCATGCTAATAAAACCATAGTTGAATCAACCATCAAAAGGGGATAAACAATGAAAAGAGAGGGAACTAATGCCCAAGTTCAAAGAGTCCTCCCCTTAAAAACCTAGGATAGTATATAGGCATGATCGCCCAGTGGAATATGGCCTAACCCAAAATCCAAACTATTAAAGACAAGAATGACTGGTAGCATCTCTCCACCTCCTAACCAAACACAATATTCACAAGGAAAAATTACTAAAAAAGGTCCAAACTCTAATTATAAAAGTCACAAGGCCTAGGACTGTTCAAGAAGAGAAGAGGAGGGTCTGCAAAAGAAAGAGATCCTCTGCATTTCCAAGTTTAGAAACCTTGCAAGAGGAGGAGAAGAGAAAGAAGAGAATGTAACTTTGTCAAGAAGAACATGGTTGGTAAATGCCACTCTTAAAAGGAAGGACCAAGAAGAATCCATCCCAATCATTACTAAGATGGGAGATCAAGAGGAACAAGGAGACCCCTTTGTTTCCCTTATTCCTGATGAGTTTGATATTTTGGCCTTTTAGGAACTTGACGGGTTCAAGAAACAAATGATAGATCTACTTGGTCATACAGAAGAAGTAAGTATGGAAGGACAGGTGCCCTTGGTTCCACTAGTCACTCTTAATCCTCCTCCATGCTAATTCACTAATCCCATGTGTTAGGGATTTTTCTTGTTGAACTTTAAAATGCTTGAATTCTTGTTTTAACTCTATGACTCCCAATATTTGAAATAACTTATTCAAGCAAGAGAAATACCTAATTGATGAGGGTATTAGATAACATTTGGGGAAACTATTACCTCCTCCTTTTTTGAGATCCACTGACTCATGCAGGTATTACCTATGGATGATTACTGATTGACAGTATCTTTTAAGTGGATTATCTTCTTAATAACTTGTTGAATGCCTTTTAATGGATCAATAAGTAAATGACTATGAATATCCTGATATAGAGCTTAATGAGCCAAACTAGTATTTTGACAATAACAAATTGTAATGCAATAAGGATTCTCATCCTTCTTCCTTTTTCAGTTCTTATGAACTTAAGGAGGGATAACCTATTTGATTCTCTCTTAAAGGAATCAGTAAACTTGAATTGTATACTCTGTGAGTACAATTACTTAGGAATGTATGCTCTTTTATAAATGTAATGTAATTGAATGATTGTTCTTCAAATGCTAGATGAATTGAACAGTTACATGCACAACTATAAACTAGTGCCTGATCCTATGGGCTAAAGAGTCAATATCTGGTGTAACTCCATAATAAGGTGATCAATAAAATACTTGAAACAAAGATAAAATGCCTTAAATAATATCCTCTAGTCCTATAACTATCATCAAATACTTAAATTAATGCTAAGCTATCTGGGGTAATTTGAAATAATTAATCCTTCCTTGAAGGAGCTCACAAACGACTACATAATCACCTTATGATCAGTATGTCTAAGTGCCTTACAAATAAATATACAAGAACTGTAACATAAATGAAAAGAGACAATCAAGATGTAAAATAGAGATTGCAATATATTGTATTAATATCTTAATGCTTCAAATATATTCAGATAGACCATAAAAGTATAAAGGCTCGGACAAATTTTAGTAGTTTTCCCTGTAATTATATTCCATTATCATCCCAGACTTAAAAATTTTATAATGAATTCTATTTATAGGCTTAAACCATCTTGGAATCCTTAAGAAGTAAGGATGTTACAAGCTTGGGATGGTTTTAAGACCTAACCCTAAAAACTAGAAAAGACAAAAGACAGGAAAGCACCAAGCGGTGGATGGAAAAAATTGAAGAATAAGATTTGATTTGCTTCTTGTCTTCTTGTGATCTTTGGCATCTTTGTCTGTATATGTTTAGGATAGAATCTAATATTTGTAATGAGATCTAGTGACCACCAATAGAGGCTAACTTACACTAGTCTTTAAGAATGATAACCTTCATGTTCTCAAAGAACAGGTGTCATGTGTCCTCTTATTCTTCATCCATGATGTCCAAGTCAACTGTGATAGGATTTTTCTTCTTGGGCTTTGTTAAGATGTCCCATGTTGTAACATCTTCCTCCTTTGGCCATTCAAAGCTCTGTATACTCTCCAACTGGGCCTTCTATCTTTCCCACCTGGCATCAATTATGCTCTTGACATCTGTGATGAATTTATTACAATCTATTTCTACCTTAATTGCTTCATCCAAAATCTTATTAAATCTTTCCATGTCCACCTCTCCTTGATCAGAAACATAAACTTCTTTATTGGGAAGTACATTGTTGAACTCTAAGCCCCATATCCCTAGTGGCTTAATCTGATTATTCTCTGATTTGATAGGAGGCACAAATCTGTTGTAGCTTAGCCCAAACATGTTCAACCTTGCCTCTATTTGATTAGCCATTCCTTTAAAAAATGACAAGGTGGCTCCTATTTTCTCTATCTTAGTTCCAACCAGGGTAACTATTTCTAGTAGGTCTGGCCTAAGTTGTTGCAAAGATGCTAACCTTTCAAAAAATATTGTTCTGTAGGACCATGTTGCATAATAGGGATTCAAAATTGAGATAAAATTGTTTACCTCTACTTGTAGGCCTGGCAATTTTCCATACGATCCATATACCACATCAATTTTATCCTTTATGGTATCTACCCTATGCTACAAAATTGATGTTAATGCACCCAATATCACATTGTTGTGCTCCCTTACCTCTTGTTCTGTCTCTACTGCAGCATCCTCTATTTCCTCTGTTTGGATCTCAGCATCATGTACCTCTTTTAGTTCTACAAGGGTAGCTTCTGGCATATCAAGAAATTGTTGTGTAAGCTCTTCTATGAGCTTCTCTTGTGCCTTAATTTTAATCAGCCCCAGCTCTCTGTCTTTAGCAATATCACTAGTTTCACTAGTGAGATTCTTTAGTTTCTTAGACATCTGGACTGTTTTAACCTCATTCAATTCAGAAAAATGTGTGAGCATTTGGGAAATCTCCAAGTCTCTTGTGTTATAAACTGACCAGATAATTTTGTTGCCTTCCATTTTCTCCTGAATAATTAATAGGGTTGGCTTTTGATCTTTCAGAGCTAATATCCACATTGCTAGTGTCTGGGACTTTGGATTATATCCAAATCCTCTAATCATGCCCCCAACCTATGTTTCTGATGACAATTTTACATCAGGTTATTTTCTAATTTGATTAATAATAAAAGTAGAGGCTAAATCCCAACCCTCCACTAATAACATACCACTGGCCTTAACCAGTTGTCTTTCTTGTTCTATTGTTATCTGCTCTAATTTAGGATCATAATCCTACAATTTTTGTAGAGCCTCTGTAGTCACTGGATCACCACTTGCTAACTGCGACTGTGCACCAACTTATTGTTGCTTATTCCAGATGAGGAAGTCCTTGAATTCCTTTGTTCTGATGAAATTGTCATCTTTAAGGAATTGATCATGATATATCAATGTGTCATCTGTGCATGTCCTAAGAGGTGGCTCTACTTCCTCTTCTTCATATTTTTGTAGTTTCTTTCCTGCCCTTAATTGTTTTCTCAACTGATGGTCATATGCTTTGTTTCTAGTTACAAGAACACCAATCCTGTCTTTCCTTTTCTCTTTCTTCTGAGAAGTTTCCCATGTTGAAGTATATTCCTTAATGCATTTATGGAAATTTCATTATCTTTCTTAGCCATATCATCTGCTTTTACTTCTTCCCATGTTTCCACCTTTTCCTCTATTTGTGGGGGCTACTCTGAGGGTATATATACCACTTCTGGCTTTTCACATAATTGTTTATTCATTTCAGCAATTACCTTATCTTGTTGATGAATCTTAATGTGGCACGGTTCTCTATCTTTGGCCAGGGCACTAGCCTCCTCTATCAAAACACCACATTTATCAAACAACTATTTTGTCTTATCTTCATTCAAATGTGCGCAATGTGTCATTATTTGGGAAATCTCCAAATCATTTGTATTTTGGACTGTCCATCCCAATTGGTTTCCCACCATGCTCTCTTGAATATTTAGCAACTGAGGCTTCTGGTCCTTAGGACATAGACTACACATGGAAAATGCTTGGGAATTAGGACTATATCTGAATCCCTTAATCATATCACCCATTTGGATCGCAGTGGTCATCTTTAAATCTGGTTTCTTTCTTATTTGATTTATTATAAATGTTGAGGACAAATCCCATCCTTCAGCAAGCAACATGCCACTTTCCAACACTAATTTTTTGGCTTCCTCAGGAGTGATGTCTTCAGTCTTAGGATCATATGACTGTAAAGCTAAAAGAGCCTCATTTTTTACTGCTTCTTCACCATCTATTCTTAATTGCTCACTGATCTCTTCCTTCTTTCGCCATCTAAGGAAATCTTTAAATTCATCAATGTTGATGAAATCATCATCTTGCAAGAACTATTGCCGATGGATCAATCTCTCATCTATACATGTTCTGAGAGGCAACTCTATATTTTCTTCTACTTCTTGCTGCAGTTTTTTTCCCTTTCTGATTTCCTTTCTCAAATTATGATCATATAATATGTTTCCAAGAACAAGAGCACTTACTCTATCCATTTTTCTCTCTTTTTTTATGTAAGTTTGATCATAAGAGGTCTGACCAAGATCAACTTTTTTCCTCTTAGTAGCAGGCTCATCTGTATCATCAGGTTGAGAAACCTCAGTTAAATCTATAATATGTCCATGTTCCCCTTGTACCTAAATTGCTTCTGCAACATTCTATTGTGGTTGATCTATATGAGGTGGATTGACATATTCTTCTTCACTTTCACTTTCATATTAAGACTTTGAATATTCGGGTTCTTTTCCCCCTTTCTTTACATCTAGAACTCTATCCAATTGTTCACAGAGTGTGTAAAATTTGTCCAGCATAGCTTTGATTTTGTCAAAACATGGCAAATCAGGGTAAAAACCTCCAAATGCTAATCCATTTGTTTTTATCTATTTCTCTAATTTCAACAACTCTTGAATTTTTTCTCTTCTATTTCTCACTTCTTCTTCATCAAGTATATTCCTAGTAGCATCCTCCTCCACACAAAGACCATGCACATATGTATTTGGTGTGGTAGGAGTTAGGAGTTTCTTAGCTCCTACAATTAATCCCTCTGGATCAATATACCTATAAAATGATGCTCCCATCTTACACCTTTCCAACCATCTTCTTACTAAATCAATTGCACCTCTGCCAATTATAAACTAAAAAATCTTGAACTGCCTAGGGGTTAATGTCCCCTTCCTGTCTAGTGCAAAGTGCTCATTATAAATTAACAAAAGCTGCCAAATAAATTCCATTGTTGCAACTCTTGATGGCACATGATATGGTAGTACATGGGGAGGACGTGTGCATCCATACACTTTGATCATAGTGAAATTCTCTTCTAAAAATAAGTCTCCCCAATTGTGGTCACCTTCCCATTTATCAAAATACTCACATGGCCTTAGCAGTTGTAGCACCTTCACTAGGAGTCTAGTCTTGTTGACACCCAATCTCTGCATTAAAGGGTAGATAATCCAGTTCTCAAATCCACAGAAATCACAGTCCTTGGAAGTGAAATTCCATATCTTAATCCAAAATTGGATAGGATTAGGCCGGTCATGAAAAATTCTCTGGGGGTTCAAATTATTTACATCCATGATGCCATAATTGAAATGCAATAATAGATGTATCAGAATGGAGTAGTGTAAAAAAATTAGGATCTTTATCCTTCTTCTGTATAGCTACAAACCCCTCATGCATCCTGTCAATTATGTATTGAATGTAATCATAGTTGGTACTAGAATGCACATCTTGTAAATCTAATACCATCATCAAAATCCCAGCATTTATCTTCTCAGCTCCTCCATCCCTACCCAGCACCTTACACAAAGCATATGCAATGTATTTGATATAAAAATGTAAATCTTTGAAACAATAAGGTGCAGTTCCTGGTAAAGGGACAATGTGGTTTCTAACCTCCTTAAGGATATGTTTCTATAATAGATTTCTAGCTATCCCAGGCTGTAACCTATATCTTTCTTCTTGTTTTATAATATCAATCTTAGTGGACATGGTATTGTACAAACCAAAAGCTTGCATAAAAGAATTCCTATTCGGAATTAACAGTGCAGTACCATCATTCTTTTTAATTGTCCTTGACAAGGAGCCATAATGGTTTGCTAGACCTAGAAACAATTCTACATCTACAAAGACATTAGGAATAATTAACCTAGCCAAACCACTAGTCCAAGGGTTTGATATTGGTATGGCCTTATCAGCATTCTTATAAAAATAATTGTAAAGAGAAAAACCTGTAGAACTTGGTGTATGGGCATCTCTAATATCACAGTATTCATTAGCCAATATGTTGGCATTTGCCCTCTTGTTCATTGTAGACCCAGGTAATAGCTTCAAAAAATCATCAAAGAAGTTCCTTTTTCCCTTGGCATCTTCATCCACTTCATCACTCTTCCCACTGGTAGATGCCACACTAACTGCTTTACTCATTTTGTTCTATTTTTCACTTCTCTTTCACCGATATTGGAACAAATCTTCTCTCAAGACTCCTTACCCTTCTCTATGCACTGAAGACAATTCAAGAACTTTGAAAAATGAATAATCACCCTGGAATTGATCAATTCTTAATTCTTGGACATAGAAAACCTAGCAAATTTTCTGCTCTGAAATTATGGATGTATGAGGAATGAAATTAAATCTGAGATCATCCCTTTATGGTAACTTTACAAAGTACTCAGCTTATCATTGAGGAATCAAACAATTCCTTCTTCAAGTTTACATGTTGTGGTATTAATTAAAATCCTAGCCATAGCTCATGAATGTGACTGGAAATCAAATTCAAATGAGGGCATTTTCAGAAAAAACCCTTATAAAATTTGAACAAAAACACATGTTTTGATATGATTGGTTCTTCACCAGACATCTCAGCTACCTTTTTCACATAGTAATTAATCTCCTGTATTTTTATTGGACAATGAATCTCCATATTGTCATGTCAGCAATTGCCACCTATTATCACTTTTCATATTTGGCAACCAAGCGACTATGTATTATCTCCTTGTCGTTGATCAAACCCCTTAACTCTCAAATTTTCTAGAGATCTAGCGACTACATGATTCCCTTCACCTCACCTTAACCGTGATTTACTTATGGCGATCACGCGACCAAATGAATCCAAGTCACTAGTAGAATTTCCAAACTCAGAGTTTATTCAGAGACCTCATGACTACAGTTATTTTTTTATCTATTAAACTCTGACCGCCAAGTCTCTGAATGTTCTTTTCACTTTACAAGACCCCGCGACTACTCTTTGTCCCTCAATCGCTAAATAAAACTGCTCTTTAATATTTCCTTTGAAGACTTAGCAACATAGCCCATGAAACTTTATCTTATCCTTTTAATTTTTATTTAGAGACTACTTGACTAAAGCTAATCTCTTTATTGTGAGAACATTTTTACTCTATGCAAATTTGATAGAGACTCAGCGACTACCATTGATCTTATCCTATTCTACATCTGATGGCTCTACCAAGTCACTGAATACATTCTTTAAACCTTAAATCATTTGGAGACCACGTGACTGATACATTTTTCTTTTTTCATTGTAGACACGTGTCTCATTTTTAGTTGTTTGTCTCCAAATCACTGAAAAGATGCTGACTTACCATGTTTGACCAGCGACTACCCGACCACTATATATTTCATTTCAATTTGCAGTTTGTCGCCAAGTCTCTAAACCTTTTACTTAACTGACTTTTTAAGTGGATACATGGCGACTGAAGCTTTTAAACTTATCACTAACTATGTTTTGATCTGGAGACCCCATGACTGAAGGAATCACTAAGCCTCATGATAATTTGCTAATTGCAAGATACACTGTGTGACACCGTGACTTAATCGCTTGTCACCATGTCACCAGATCATGTTATCTTCATTGGGAGACTTTGCAAATGATGCACTTTGCTAAGTCTCATGACTTACAAAGTATATTCTTTTCCCTTTAGAGACATCCTGACCAAAGTGCATCGCTAAGTCTCATTATGAAATGGAATATTCATTTAACATTAAGAGACTGGGCGACTAACCCTTATCAAACACATGACCTATTTCAACTTAATTCTTTCAAAAAGTAACTCAAAAATATAAACCAAATCAACATATCTAAGATAGGGTTTTTCATATAATGAAACCTAAGATAGGGTTTTTCACCATTTCAATGGATTCTGACCTAAAAACATGGAACTTTCTCAGGGACCTTGCAGCTTTAGGCACATTTTTTAGATTTTGCATTTCTCAGTCATGAAGATATCAAAAAAAATTAGGGTAAACACCAAAACTGAGAATACAACCAACAATGGCTCTATCTGAGGATTGACTAAACACAGTTTATGGCAAAGAACCACAGAATCTCTGGTTGCAGACTAGATCAAAAATTGGGAGGGACACCAACTAACCAATTATAATTATAAAGTAAAAAATTGAAAAAGGTAAGGAAGGAATCCAAGAGAGTATGCAATGGAAGAGATTTACCAAACACTAAGAGAAAGAGAGAGATTTCCCTTCAAGAGATCAAATACAAGCTCACCAA
>MU227919.1:229630-244915 GCA_018584345.1 Thuja plicata | reverse complement strand
CAACTGACTCAACTCATGATAAAGATGAGCCAACATGTTGCGGCCCCATGAGATAATGACTCTGTCACTCTCCATCCTACGTATGAGATGTGTGAATGGTGCTGGAAAAACTATACCCTTTGTGTTGGGCACTACAACCAGGGAACCAATACAAAGCATCACCCTCCGTACTAAGGGTGTCAGACCGGCTAGTATGGATGCCAATGATATCTGATCTGATTGGGTCCTCATCTTTTCTACCCATCCCAAATAGTACTCCATATCTACAAAATCCTTGGATGAATCTCATGGTCCTCTTGGTCTGACAGGCTCACCTCAGACTGGAAGCCACAGGATCCTATACACATCCTCCAAGGTGATGGTGATCTTGCCTGATGGAAGATGAAACAAGCATGTATCCTCGTCCCATCTCTCTATCATGGCTGATATCATCAACTGATGAAGCCTCAGTTGTGGTAGATCTTCCAACCAATATATTCCTACATCTCTCAATAATTGAATCTCCTCTAGCTATAGCTTGGAGACACTCCTTCTGACAGATACGAGTAGCCCTCTGAAGGGATGCTCTCGTAAACGGACTGGATCCTGCGAGCACAGACATGAACCATATTAGACCTTCTAAATTAGATAACTTCAAAACCTACCTAACCTAGATAGGGTCAACCTTATGGGTCAGGGTCGACATTTAGGGGTCAGGGTCGACCTTTATGGGTCAGGGTTGACCTACTCCCCAACAAGGATAGAACCTTCCCAGAAAGGGTCGACCTTACAGGGTCAGGGTTGACCTACTCCCCAACAAGGATAGAACCTTCCCAGAAAGGGTCGACCTTACAGGGTCAGGGTTGACCATACTAGATCAAGGTTAACCTTCTTGGGTCAAGGTTGACCTTTCCTGTAAAAACATTAAAATTTCAATCACAAATACTAAAAACAGGCACTTACCTCGGGCAAAGGTTGTCTACCGGCTAGGCACTCTCTCAGGACCTCCATACGGCTCGCTCGAAACTCCTCTCTCTTTGGCATCCTATCTCCTTGATCCAACTCTGTAAATGGTAAGAATGAGGAGTTAAGTATCTCTTTCTCCTATTTATAGGCTATAAATTAGGGTTTTTCTAGGGTTTCATCATGAATTATTTAGGTTAAACTTGAATTTTCCTTCTATATGCATTTAGATAGACATTCACTCTTTTCATCATAACTTGAGTTCGGTAGCTCCATTTTCAGTGCCATCAGAAGAATTGGAATCATGATTCAGATACCTAACCTCTTGAATTAGTTTGGGAAGGTTTAGGAAAATTATAACTAGTTTAGGATAGGACTTTTCAACATCTTTCATATTCAGTATATAGAACTTACCTTATCACCATGTTTCATCTTCCATGAATTAGTAAGCCGAATCAGGGGAGGTCATAAGGGGCTCTATATACTTCTCAAGATCATCATAGTAATATCTAGGTGTTATTTGGATTTTCATTAACCTCGTGTGATGTAGGTTGCGGATACTAATAGTTTCTTGCAAGATCTTCACATTGAGGACTTGGCTATATCCTTTTTATACTTTATGATGATTTCTTACTTTGGCTTGCATATTCACATAGTATCATATCTAAGCTAAAGTGGGGGCTAAATGTATCATCTTAAAATTTAATCACTTCCATTTGGATGAGTTTATCATTCTCGTTTGGTATGTTTGCATAATAGATTTGCATGTTTACATGTTTAGGTGAAATTAGGGTTAGGATCTTATGGATCCTCCTAGATTTTTCCTCTCCATGGCTCTTCTTTCTAGGTAGGACCTATGTATTGGTCCTCCTAGGCCTCATCTTACTCTCTCTCTAGGCCTTCTTAACACTCTGACTCATTCCCCCACCTTCCTAGGTCCCCGATTGACCTGGGAACCTTTCTGTCACATCCTGCTGACCTGCCTGAAAACTCAAGACAGGGCCGAGGTCGACCCTGTCCTAGGACAGGGCTGAGGTAGACCTTGTCCTAGGTCATGGTTGAGTTCAAACCTATCTTTGGATAGGTCTGAGGTCAACCCTATCCCCTGACAGGTGTTGGTTCCTGTTTCCAGATCCGGAGCTTATCGGGGTCCGAAACTTGAAATAGGTCCCCAGGTTCGGATGTGGAAGTGTTTTCTCTGATATTCAAGTTATTATGTTCCCTCCTTGGTTGTTTATTTTTATTGGACTATTATTTGAGGTGAAATTTGAATTTGGATCTATTGCATTTCCCTAGGAGACCTATATTGAAATCTCCATATAAACACTCTCTTTTGCCTTCATTTGATCATGAAAGAAAATGAAACGAAATCGGGAGCTTACATGATGGAATGATGAGGCAATCAAGTAAGAGGATGATATAGAAGGAAAATATAGGAGGACATATCATCATCTTCAATCAAAAGCTTTCTTCAAAGATAAGTTATTGTGGATCTTCATTGAATCAAGAGGGCTTTCTTTTTAGATCTACAATTTTCAACATTCAAGCATTCAATGGACATTATCATGGGGCAGCAATTACGGATTGTGAGTTGATAGGAATACTTTAGCCTTGGGGGCTTGATATGCTTTCTTTATCATATTCAAATCTATGCATTTCTTTCTCATTTCCATGTTATGTTAGGATTGTTAATCTAGAAGATTAGATCTTGATATTGCATGTTCAAAAGACTCTTTCCAAAGAACAACACACACATAATATACATTCTATATACTTGGCTATTTGTGGAGGTGGAAACCACCAAAATGGGGGTTTTACTAAGGCAAAACCCTATATATCCACCCCAAAACCCCCTTTTCAGATATTTGCATGTGCAGGATAGAGGATCCGAGGCCAGATCTGGATACCCTTTTCGGATTTCTTTCGGACTGTGCGAACAGGGACACTTTCAGAGTTGAGAAGATTGAGTTGGAAAAAGTGGTACAGTGTCAACCTTTTTCATAAGACAGCATCGGAACAAAAAAATATTTCTAGGTTTTGTTTGTCTCTGCATTCCGGTTCGGTATCAACTATCAACATCTCCAAAAATAGTCTACAGAACTCAGAAAATGAGTTTTTCCAGATCTGCTAGGTCATGAGGTAGGCATCTTATCACATAATTCTTTACATGCTCTTTTCCATCCTTTTGATCAATATAATTAAACGTAATATCCTGAATTTGGACATAGGATTTCCCTTTATTATACAAATCTTATTCAGGAGATCTAGGGCATTCAAACACCCTCCAAATTTAGATCTTACACCATGTTAAAATTATAAAGTAAAAAACTAAAAAATGTAAGGAAGGAATCCAAGAGAGTATGCAATGGAAGAGATTTACCAAACACTAAGAGAAAGAGAGAGATTTCCCTTCAAGAGATCAAATACAAGCTCACCAAAATGCTCCAATAACCAATACAAGAACACAAGGATTCGGAAGGGGAAAAACAAGAAAAACCCCTTGTGAAGAATATGAATATGGCACAAGGCCTAAAGAATGAGAGAAATGAGCTCAATACAATATTGAGAGAAAAATGAGAATGTGACAAGTGAGAAAGAAGAGAAGATTATTCAACAAGTGTGTGAGAGGCATCTCTTAAATAGAGATGAGTGGAGGAGTTTGCATGTAACTCCTATCTTCTATGAATACCAAATTCATGTTGTGTGTGAAAAATGTGAGATTCCTCTTAAGGAGGAATATCTATTTTCCTTATTAAAGGAATTACAAAATAGTCACATGTCCTCCTACTTGGACTAGAGGACAAATACAAATAAGGATACCTTGGTTTATCCTTTAATTACATAGTTTCAACCAAGGAAAGATTAAATTCTAACAACGTGACTGATAGATTTTGCTTTATTCATTACAGACACGTGTCTCATTTTTAGATGTTTGTCTCCAAATCACTGAAAAGATGTTGACTTACCATGTTTGACCAGCGACTACCTGACCACTATATATTTCATTTCAATTTGCAGTTTGTCGCCAAGTCTCTAAACCTTTTACTTAACTGACTTTTTAAATAGATACATGGAAACTAAAGCTTTTAAACTTATCACTAACTATGTTTTGATCTGGAGACCCCACGACTGAAGAAATCGCTAAGTCTCGTGATAATTTTCTAACTGCAAGATACACTGTGTAACACCGTGACTTAACCGCTTGTCACCATGTTGCCAGATCATGTTATCTTCATTGGGAGACTTCGCAATTGATGCACTTCGCTAAGTCTCATGACTTACAAAGTATATTCTTTTCCCTTTAGAGACATCCTGACCAAAGTGCATCGCTAAGTCTCATTATGAAATGGAATATTCATTTAACATTAAGAGACTGGGTGACTAACCCTTATCAAACACATGACCTATTTCAAATTAAGTCTTTCAAAAAGTAACTCAAAAATATAAACCAAATCAACATATCTAAGATAGGGTTTTTCATATAATGAAACCTAAGATAGGGTTTTTCACCATTTCAATGGATTCTGACCTAAAAACATGGAACTTTCTCAGGGACCTTGCAGCTTTGGGCACATTTTTCAGATTTTTCATTTCTCAGTCATGAAGATATTAAAAAAATTTATGGTAAACACCAAAACTAGGAATACAACCAGCAGTGGCTCTATCTGAGGATTGACTAAACATATTTTATGGAAAAGAACCACAAAATCTCTGGTTGCAGAATAGATCAAAAATCAGGAGGGACACCAACTAACCAATTACAGAATTGAAACTATTTACAGCTTTTACATAACGGGAGGAGAGTATTCACAGTATGATACATACTTACTTGTGCATGAACTTTGGTTCTTAGTTTAAAAAGGGCTTTAGGAATTGCCCAGGCACAGGCAACTCAAAATCTTCTCCATCCATGTTCTTCAATAAGTAAGAGTCTTTTCCAAAGTTTTGTGAGACAACAAATGGTCCAAGCCATAAAGACTCAAATTTCTTGTGTTTTCCTTTATCTTCTGCTCTTGTATTCCACTAAAGAACTAGGTCACCAGATTGGAATTTTCTTTTAGTAGCCCTTTTGTTGAAAAGGTATTTCATCTTCTGTTGCGACTTAATGTTTTCTTTTTGTCTATTTTTTCTTGCTTTGTCCAATTCTACCAATTGAGTCATTCTATTCTGCATATTGTCAGAAACATCTAAATGTTCTTCTTGTATAAACTGATATACTGGTAATAAATTGTTGATAGGCATTCTTGCCTGTAGACCATACACCATCTCAAATGGAGACCTACCTATTTCTTTTTTAACTATTATTTTGTCAGCCCAAAGTGATAGCTTTAATTTAGTATGTCATTCCCTTTTATTCTTTTCAAGAATTGTTTTTAGTATTTTCAATATACTCTTATTACTAGACTCATCTTGTCCATTTGCCTGTGGATGATATGGGGATTAATATGATATTATAATCCCATATTTTTCACAGAAATCTATCATTTCTTCTTATCTAAAACTCATGGCATTATCCATTACTAATTTAGTAGGTACACCAAATATGGTTATAATATTCTCCATTAGAAATTCAGTGACTACCCTGCTTGTTTCTTTCTTTGTAGGGATGGCTTCAATCCACTTGGTAAAATAATCTGTGGCTACAAGTATCCAACTGTGTCCCCCACTATATTTCTTTTGAAATTCACCAATGAAATCAATCCCCCACATAGTAAAAGGGGCTTCAGTACTTACTGGGTTTAACAACAGAGCTCCTGAAAATTTTAGCTTGTTAGAGAACCTTTGACAAGGTTCACACTTTCTGACATATTCATAGGTATCTTTGAATAAACTGGGCCAATAGTACCCAACACTTAAAATCTTGTGGGCAGTAGTCTTAGCAGAAAAATGACCTCCACATTCTCCTGTATGCATTTCACATAAAACCTTTTCAGCTTGGTATTTATCAAGACATAATAGCAATACACAATTCTTATCCTTCCAATACAAGTCTCCTTGAATTAAAGTGTATCTTTGGGTTTGCAATTTTAGATATCTTTTTTTCTTTTCTGTCATATGATCAGGACACTTGGCATTTTTGAGGAAAAACACAATATTAGTATAAAATGGTTGCCTCTCTATGCTTGTAACAGTTTGATCATGTATCTCTGCCTGATTTATTTGTACTAAATCTAAGTTTTCTTCTGTCATTAGTTTTTCCAAACCCTGACCTCTTATCAACTTTGTAATATGGATCTCAAGGTTAAATTCCTAAATTTTGGTTATCCATTTACATCTCTTACCAGTAACCTCTGACTGTGTAAGAATATCTTTCACTGCTGAGTAGGGAACATAGGCTTGTATCTGAGCACTGACCAAATATGGCCTAAAAGACTTTACAGCTTTTACCAAAGCATAAGCCTTCTTCTCCATTATTTCATAATTAAGTTTTGCAGCTTGTAGGGATTTACTATAAAAATATATTGGATGTTCAAATCCTTGTTCATCTTTTTGTAGTAAAATAGCAGCAATTGTATGAAAAGATGCAAATGAAAGCAAAGAAAAAGGCTTAGTATAATCTAGAGATTTTAAAACTGGAGCCTCTTGTACTGCTTTCTTTATTTTCTCAAATGCCTATTGGGATTCTTCATTCCAAATAAATTTGGCATCTTTCTTTAGCAACTTTACAATAGGTTTAACAATCTCTCCAAGGTTTGCTATGAACCTTCTGACAAAATTGATCTTTCCTAAGAAAGATTGTACCCCTTTTAGGTTCTTTGGAGCAATAACCTTCTAAATTTCTTCCACTCTCTCAGGGTCTATTCTTACCCCCTCTTTAGACACTATGTGTCCAAGCAACTTTCCCTCTAGTACTACAAAATGACATTTCTTGGGATTCAGTGAAACACCATATTCTAATGATTTATTGAAAATCTTACCTAAGTGATCACAATGATCCTCAGCTCTTTTAGAATATGCAGTTAAATCATCCTGATAAATGACCATAAATAATTAATGAATTATTTAAAAGCAACATCCATGGCCCTTTGAAAAGTTGCTCCTGCATTTATTAGTCCAAATGGCATTCTGATATAAACATAGGTTCCCCATGGAGTGGTAAATGTAGTTTTGTACTTTTCTGATTCTTTAACTAAGACTTGGTTATATTCTGAGAAACCATCCATCATCGACAGCAACTCACAACCAGTCACCTTGTGTAACATTGCTTCCATATTAGGCAAAGAATAATTATATTTTAATGAAGCAATATTTAGATTTCTAAAGTCCACACACAGTCTGATATCACCATTATTCTTTCTGACTAGTACCAAATTTGATACCCAAGTTGAGTGTCTAATGGGCTAGATTATCTCAGCATCTTTTAATTTCATCAATTCTTGTTGCATCTTAGGAGCCAACGAGGGGTTAATAGGCCTCTTTTTTTGCCTAAATGGTTTTACATTTTACTTTAGTGGGATTTCATGTTGAAAAAGATCCTCTCTATAGGATTTCAAATCCTCATATGACCAAGCAAAGCCATGTTTATATTTTCTTAACAGTTTGATCAATTTTATCCTTATATGAGAGTCTAAACCCTTCCCAATATAAACAATTTGAGGACTAGGTTCATATCCTAAATTTATTTCCTCCAAATCCTCAACCTCGGCATTGCTTAATTTTGTTGAATCATTTTCTTGACTACTAAACAATGCTTTGAGCTCAACCAAACCCCTAGGAATCTGATTAGAACTTAATTGGACAACCTCATTTCCCAAAATATAGTCTTTTCCATCATTGCTTTCTAGCAAAGTATTACAATCTATACTCTGGTTATCATAATGGTCTAGACATTGAATAAATCTCAGAATATCTTGGTCATCCTGAAAAACTTGCCATTTGTATATGTTATCTGGAACAACTGGTCTTGTCTTGACTTCTAGTATTGACACCCCATGTAAGGTCAAATCATCAGTTTTTAAAGCAACATTTACTAAAAAATCAGCCATTATATTCTTTGACCTTTCTATCCAGCTTATATCAAAGGCATCAAACATTTCAATTTGATCCCAAATAGCAAACTTATACATTTTTAATCTATCATTCTTTACTTCATATTTGGATCTAACTTGAGCTACCACCAACTCAGAATCACCATAAACCTTTAAACATTTAATCCCATGTTTGATGGCAATTTCAAGTCCTAAAAACAAAGCTTCATATTCTGCAGTATTATTTGTACATTGGAAGGCTAATAGAAATGAATACTTAAAAGGTGTACCTGATGTAGATACTAGTAATACACCTACCCCTGATCCTTGTTTTGAGCAAGCCCCATCAAAGTACATTTTCCACAATCCATCACCTTGTATAATCAACTCTCTATTCAGAGGATCAACCTCTCTACTCTGGTAATTAAGTTCACTCTTTTGTATCTTGAAATTCTCCATATCCATATCAATGCAATAATTAATGTTAGTGTCTTCAAATCTTTCTATCATGTGTGGAGTTATACTCTCCCTTAACACCTTAACATTATCTCTATCAATGTTAAAAGTAGCCTATGATAAATCACTTTGTATACTACCTCCCATTGAAGCACTCCACTTTCTTGACAGCAACATGCCATAATGTGGTGGTATGTCAACCACAAGAACATTCATAGTCATTACTACATCAGGACAAATGGCTAATTTATAGGGCATAGCCTCAATGGTACCTATCACAGGGACTTATCTAGAGTCCATAGCTTGACATCTCCCATGAGGAGTATCAACTTGTAGTCCCATTGACCTCATGATTTCCACTGGAATAACAGTATTTGATGCTCCTGAATCAATCATACAATTTTTTAGCATCTTTCCATTAATTATTAGTGAAAGAAAAAATGGGTCAACAACTTTTGGGGAAGAAGTTGTATTCAAGAAAATTTGAGGAATCTCAAATGTTAACACCTCAAATTCCTTCCCTTTGTTGATTGGTTTCTTGCCAACATTCTCTGGACTTTGGAATTTTATTATGGGTACACTGTTTAACAATGACATCACCTTTTCCTTGTGTTCCTTAATTCTCATCATTTCTAGAAATGGCACCTTTACTGTCATTTGGGACAAACAGTGAACCATGTCTACTGGAGTATATTTTACATCTAAGGACTTTGTTTTGTCAATAGTAATGTCACTTTCCTCAATATGTACATTCAGAGCTGGTTCTTTTAACTTTTTGCTTTTCATCTTTTGAACAGGAGTACCTATTTCTTTCCTTTTTAATTCTCCTTCTTGTACAACATTTGGCTCTAAGGCTTTGGTAATAATTTTGGCCTTATGCTTATTTATATTTTCCCTAGGTCCTTCCTTTTTTTGTACATACTTAGTGTCTACTTTATTTTCTTTTATAAAGACACCTGATGGCTAACTACTAGTACCACCCACTACTTTGTTTCTTAAATGGTAGTTGCTTCTAGCCTTGTTCACTAAATCTGTAGTAATCCTAGCTTTCTCTTCATCTGAAGCTTTTCTAATAAGTGGAAAATCCTGATTGTTTTGAGCATAACATCTTATATGCTCATCATTTTCCTCTGCTTCACTGTCAGATAAGATCTGTTGATGATGATTTTCTACCCTTCTTTGTGAACTACAAGAATCATGATTTTCAGTTTCACTGTCTGAATCTATATCATGACATGAATAAGTAATTGTCATACTATGATCACACTGTTCACCCTCATCATTTCCATGTTCTTCTCTTACTCTTAATTCTATGGAAACAATACAAAAATTAGGGTTATGTGGGGCTTCACAAGCTTCACACCAAGGATCATTATTGCAGAAATGGACAGCATTCTTATGTAGAGGGTCTAGAGTTTTGTTATCAGTCTTCTCCTTTCTAGGTGGAATAATAGGCTTCCCATCCTTAAACTAAGTTCCATAAGGATGGTTTTTCATTCTATTTTGAGGATTATATGTATTATTGTAAGAAGGCCTATTGTTTTGAGGAGCCCTATATTCCTTATACTCTGGTTCTTTTAGGTTGCTCCTACTAAACCTTGAGTCATCTCTCCTATTTAATTTACCAAACACTCTTCTGTTCATTTCAATATTCACTGTTGTATTATAAGCATCAGTAAGAGTTCTAGGGTTTTTATCCCTAAGAGCATATCCCATTTTAGAATCAAAGGCATTTAAATAATTTGCTAAACATACCTCTTCGTCCAGCCTTATCTTCTGAAATAGCTTGTGCATAGCTCTTTGAAATCTTGTATTAAACTCAGTGACTGCTTCATTGTAATTATTTTTGATATTGTTGAAATCATTCAACAAAAATCCTTTATTTGTTTTATCTCCATACTGATCCTTAAACAATTCAATTAACTCATCCATAGAAACAATTAGAAAGGCTCCTAAACCATTCTCTAGCATCTTCTACTAGAGAATGAACAAATAATTTCATTAATACATCCTCATGAGTGATATTTAAATCATCAAAAAAATCAATGAACTTTCTTAAATGTGTTTCACATGAAATAACATTGTTACCTGTGAACTTTGGCAGCTTTTCTCCTATATCACCCACATCTTTAGGGAATGCATTAGGATATCCAGGTTTACCAATGAAGTTAAACTGTTTATACCTTTTAGTATGCAATGGTTTTCTTTCAAAACTATCATTCTCTTTAAAAGTAGTGGCTTTTGCTTTAGAAGCTATTGTATTCTCTGTCCCAGCATGAGAATACTTAGAAGACTACAAAAAAACTATTTTCTTATTCATCTCAATTATTGCAACTTCCATTTGTGCCTTTTCTAACATTTTCTCCATGGTTTCCTTTTCAATTTTTAATTTCTCCAAATCAATATCCAACTTGGACATTTGCTCTGTTAAAGGCTTTTGAAACCTAGGTTCCTGATTTCCATATTCAGTCATTTTTTGCTTACCTTTGTCTTTATGTGAACTAGAAGCCTTATAAATGAGTGGTATTTCTTGGTCCTTTTGAGACCTCTCTGTACCTTTTATATTTTTATGTCTTGAAGATTTTCTTTTACTCTTATCAACATCCTTATGCTCATGTTTTTTCTTTCTCATTTCTCTCTCCCTTTTCATTTGTTCAATAAGGGCAAGTTGTTTCATGATAAGTTTTTCCTCATTCGCTAGCTCATCAAAGGGAGCTTCTTTGAAATCTGAACTAGATGTACTTGTTTCTTCTCTTTCACTAGAAGTAGAAGTAACAGTAGGTGTTTCTAATACTATCTCAGCGGCTTCTTCATATTCTGAAGTATTTCCATCATGAGAAGGCTGATTGATGTTCACCTCTCTCCTAGTATTACTTTCTTTACCTCTTAGAGGAGTTTCATCAATGCTGACTTGGTTTCTCTTTTTCCTCCAGGACATTTCCATCCTTGAGGATGATGGGATTCCACCATCTAAAGCCTTCTCAGGATTATTTTTCATTCTTGACCTAGTATTCATTCTGAGAGATATTTACTAAATTTGCATTAATCTCAGAGATTTTCTTTTAGAGTCGCCACCCAACAATAGTTAGGAATGAATGAATACTATCAATAGAAAATTTTGACAACTACAACTGGTATGATCTGTAATCACTTTAACTCCCCAGTGGAGTCGCCAATTTGTTAGGGTTTTTTCTTGCAGGGCCTCTAAAAATGCTTGAATACTTAAATAACTCTATGACTCACAATGCCTTTGATACTCTAACTCAAGCAAGAGAAAACACTAATTGATGAGGTATTTTGATAACACTGGGGATACCTACTATCACCTCCTTCTTTTTTGAGATCCATTGACTCAGGCAGGTTTTACCTATGATTGATTACTAACTTGACAGTATCTTTAGAGTGGATTTTATTTATGTGTTGAATGCTCTATTCTTATAATGATGTATAAATGACAATGCAAATAACTATGATTATTCTAAGGAAAATCTTGACATTCCAAATAATTATCTTAATGATGACAGACAGCAACATAATAAGGAATTTCATCTTTCTTTCCTCTTACAATTTTTATGAATTTAGGAGGAATATCCTATTTGATTTACTCTTTAAGAAATCAACAAACTCCAACTGTAATCACTGTGAATACAATTGATTTTACATATATACTTTGAAGGTAATTGATTTTGAATAGTATTAGATATTTTGGATGATTATGGATTACCAAACAAGTTCCTAGACCAGTGCCTATCCTTGAGCTTATAGAATCAAAAGATATAAATTCTCAGAAAGGTAAACAAATAAAATATTGTAAGATGTCATACAACCTACATACAACTCAGGTAAAGTGCCTAACAAATTACCCTATCACTCCCACAATATTATATCAAATCCTTGATTACTGTTGTACTCTCTAAAACTACTCACAAGGTTTAATTCTCCCCTTAGAAGAAACTTGCAAATAATTAGATAGCTACCTTGTAGCTAATATGCTTAACATGCCTTACAAATTAAGCATAAAAGAGTACACTCAATAAGAAAAGAGACAATAACAATATGGAATAAAGTTGCACTGTATTTTATTCATAAATTTATACTTCAATACATATCAAGGTTATAAGCTCAAAAAACACAGACTAAAATTTAGAAGTCTGGCTTACCAATATATTTCATCTCTCTTTGAAATTATTAAATTTGATCTATATATAGGTCTTAAACCTTCTTGGAATCCTTAAATCAAGGATGCAACAAGCTTTGGATGGTTTAAGGAACCTAACCCTAAAAGTACAGATAAGACAAAAAACAAGAATGTTCAAGCGGTGGGAAGACAAGAATAAGGGATGAAATCTAATCTTATTTTGTCTTCATATGAATTTTGGTACCTTTATCTGATAGTGTTCAAGATAGTATCTGATATTTGTATTGAGACTAAGTGACCGCCATTTCAGGATAACCTACACTTGTCTTTCATAATTACTAACCTCCATGTGCTCAATGATCAGGCACCAAGTGTTCCTCTCTACTCTTCATCCAGGACCTCTTCTTCTATCTCAACAGGCTTCTTTTTCTTCAGTCTTGTCATTAAATCCCATGTTGTCACATCCTCCTCTGCAGGCCAATTGAAGCTCTGAATACTCTATAGTTGTCCTTTCTACCTTTCCCATCTGACATCAGTTATACTTTTGACATCAACTAAGAATTTATTAATGTCAGTTTCTGCTTTAAAAGCCTCATCTAAAATTTTATTAAAACCTTCCAAATCAAGATTAGAATCTATAATAAATGCCTCTTTACTAGGCAATCTTCTGTCAAATTCATTTCTCCAAGCTTCCAATGCCTTAATCTGATCATCTTCTCCTTTTAGTGGAGGAACAAATTTATTGAAACTCGGTCCAAATAGGCTCATCTTTGCCTCTATCTGATTCGATTTACCTTTAAAGAAAGGTAAAGTCACATTTATTTTCTTGATCTCATCCTCTACCTCTGTCACAATCTCTAGAAAATATGACCTATGTTGTTGTAAAGAAGCTAATCTCTCAAATAATTGTATCCTAGGAGACCATGTTGTGAAAAAATGACCTAAAACAGATATATACCCTGTTACTTTAGCATGCAAAATGGGTAACTTATTATATGCATTTAGGATTATATATGTTTTATCATTCAAGATATCAATCCTATGTTGAAGTATATTAATCAATGCATTTATGGAAATTTCATTATCTTTCTTAGCCATGTCATCTTCTTTTACTTCTTCCCCTATTTCCACCTTTTCTTGTATTTTTGGAGGCTGCTCTGAGGGTATATATACCACTTCTAGCTTTTCACATAATTGTTTAGTCAATTCAGCAATTACCTTATCTTGTTGATGAATCTTAATGTGGCACAGTTCTCTATCCTTGGCTAGGGCACTAGCCTCCTCTATCAAAACACCACATTTCTCAGACAACTATTTTGTCTTATCTTCATTCAAATGTGCCCAATGTGTCATTATTTGGGAAATCTCCAAATCATTTGTATTTTGGACTGTCCATACCATTTGGTTTCCCACCATGCTCTCTTGAATATTTAGCAACTGAGGCTTCTGGTCCTTAGGAAATAGACTCCACATGACAAATGCTTGGGAATTAGGACTATATCTGAATCCCTTAATCATATCACCCATTTGGATCTCAGTGGTCATCTTTAGATCTGGTTGATTTCTTATTTGATTTATTATAAATGTTGAGGCTAAATCCCAGCCTTCAGCAAGCAACATGCCACTTTCCAACACTAATTTTTTGGCTTCCTTAGGAGTGATGTCTTCATTCTCAAGATCATATGACTATAAATCTAAGAGAGCCTCATTTGTTACTTCTTCTTCACCATCTATTCTTAATTGCTTACTGATCTCTTCCTTCTTTCACAATCTAAGGAAATCTTTAAATTCATCAGTTTTAATGAAATCATCATGTTGCAAGAACTGTTGCTGATGGATCAATCTCTCATATATACATGTTCTGAGAGGCAACTCTATATTTTCTTCTACTTCTTGCTGCATTTTTTTCCCTTTTTGATTTCCTTTCTCAAATTATGATCATATAATCTGTTGCCAAGAACAAGAGCACTTACTCTATCCCTTTTTCTCTCTTTTCTTATGTAAGTTTGATCATAAGAGGTCTGACCAAGATTAACTTTTTGCCTCTTAGTAGCAGGCTCATCTATATCATCAGGTTGAGAAACCTTAGTTAAATCTATAATATGTCCATGTTCCCCTTGTACCTGAATTGCTTCTACAACATTCTCTTGTGGTTGATATATATGAGGCGGATTGACATATTCTTCTTCACTCTCTCTCTCATATTTAGACTCTGAATATTCAGGTTCTTTTCCCCCTTTCTTTACATCTAGAACTCTATCCAATTGTTCATAGAGTGTGTAAAAGTTGTCCAGTATAGCTTTGATTTTTTTCAAAATATGGCAAATCAGGGTAAAAACCTCCAAATGCTAATCCATTTATTTTTATATGTTTCTCTAAATTCAACAACTCTTGAATTTTTTCTCTTCTATTTCTCACTTCTTCTTCATCAAGTATATTCCTAGTAGCATCCTCCTCCACATAAAGACAATGCACATATGTATTTGGTATGGTAGGAGTTAGGAGTTTCTTAGCTCCTGCAATAAATCCCTCTGGATCAATATACCTATACAATGTTGCTCCCATCTTACACCTTTCCAACCATCTGCTTACTAAATCAATTGCACCTTTTCCAATTATAAAGTGAAAAATCTTGAGCTACCTAGGCGTTAATTTCCCCTTCCTGTGTGGTGCAAAGTGCTCATTATCAGTTAACAAAAGCTGCCAAATAAATTCCATTGCTACAACTCTTGATGGCACATGATATGGTAGGACATGGGGAGGATGTGTGCATCCATACAC
>MU227919.1:217872-229580 GCA_018584345.1 Thuja plicata | reverse complement strand
AGGATGTGTGCATCCATACACTCTGATCATAGTGAAATTCTCTTCTAAAAAGAAGTCTCCCCAATTGTGGTCACCTTCCCATTTATCAAAATACTCACATGGCCTTAGCAGTTGTAGCACCTTCACTAGGAGTCTAGTCTTGTTGACACCCAAACTCTGCATTAAAGCGTAGACAATCCAGTTCTCAAATCTGCAGAAATCACAGTCCTTGGAAGTGAAATTCCATATCTTAATCCAAAATTGGGCAGGATTAGGCTGGTCATGAAAAATTCTCTTGGGGTTCAAATTATTTACATCCATGATGCCATAATTGAAATGCAATAATAGATGCATTAGAATGGAGTAGTGTAAAAAATTTTGGATCTTTATCCTTCTTCTATATAGCTACAAACCCCTCATGCATCCTGTCAATTATGTATTAAATGTAATCATAGTTGGTACTAGAATGGACGTCTTGTAAATATAATACCATCATCAAAATCCCAGCATTTATCTTCTCAGCTCCTCCATCCCTACCCAGCACCTTTCACAAAGCATATGCAATGTATTTGATATAAAAATGTAAATCTTTGAAATAGTAAGGTGCAGTTCCTGGTAAAGGGACAATGTGGTTTCTAACCTACTTAAGGATATGTTTCTGTAATAGATTTCTAGATATCTCAGGCTGTAACCTATATCTTTCTTCCTGCTTTGTAATATCAATCTTAGTGGACATGGTATTGTACAAACCGAAAGCTTGCATAAAAGAATTCCTATTCAGAATTAACAGTGCAGTATCATCATTATTTTTAATTGTCCTTGACATAGATTCATAATGGTTTGCTAGACCTAGAAACAAGTCTAAATCTAAAAAGACATCAGGAACAATTAACCTAGCCAAACCACTAGTCCAAGGGTTTTATATGTGTATGGCCTTATCAGCATTCTTATAAAAATAATTGTATAGAGAAAAACCTGTAGAACCTGTGTGCTAGCTAAATGTGGGCCTCTGATTTAGCAGTACACTTCAATATGGTCATTGCTCTTCAATCACATACAGAAATGAATATAGATTAATTCATCCTGCATGTGTGAATGAATCGACTTGTTGCCTTCTAGAAGGCAGGAGTATGAGCTTGCTCTCAGATCATTGCAAGCTCAGTGACTACACACTAACCTAAATGAAGGATTTAGAGCTATATGATGAAAGTAAAATGATGATTAATCTATATGATTATGCAATTTGTTGTTCATCAAAAGCTGATTAAGATTCATTTTAGAAGCACTAAATGAAATGTGAGATATTCATTTTTAAGCCCAAAACAAAAGTGTGCTCTAAGTTATATTGATTTGCATGCTTTGAAAGTAATAAACAACTATAATAGCTAAATGATTAATGCTAAGAATGCTAACATAAAAATGCAGTATAATAACTTTAATTAAAAATTAGGATCCTTTGTAAAGGAAAAGAGTTTCTCTTTTATAGAAATCTCTCTTGAATTGACAGTCGAGATCGAACAAAAAGAGTGCCTCAGATTCGATTGAAGAAGCACAATCCATGTGCAAGTGATTTTATTGGTTGAGAGAGTCAGTTGACTGAATTGACTGATCAGTTATTTTGGAAACTTCCAAAATCAATTCACAATTAACTAAAATGTTTCTAAAATGATAATCAGTGGAGAATGAGTTAACTGAGTGGAACTGGATTGTTTCCATTTTGATAATTAGTGGAGAATCAGTTAACTGAGTGGAACTGGATTGTTTCCATTTTGATAATTAGTCAATTGAATTTGATGATGTCATATGTATTTTTAATAAATTAATTGATTTTTAATGCACATTTATGTTTTTATAATTAATTTAATTCCTTTTTGATTTAATTGACAATTTTGTATTTTTATTTAATTAATATGTCATAATATCAATTAAATAATTAACATAAGATATATTTGCCAATGTATTGTGATTTTAGGAATTAATTAATTAATCAAGTACAATGATTGATTGGGACCTAGGGTTTAGGTCAGATCAGTTCAAATTCGATAATTGCCTATTTGATTTAGGACTTAGGTTTAATCAAGATTAAGGTTTCTTGATTAATTGTTGAGATTGGGGGTCTAGGGTTTAGGTGACCATTTTTAGGTGATTACAACCTGGTGTATGGGAATCTCTGATATCATAGTATTCATCTGTCAATATGTTGGCATTTGCCCTCTTGTTCTATGTAGACCCAGGTAATAGCTTCAAAAAATCATCAGAGAAGTTCCTTTTTCCCTTGGCATCTTCATCCACTTCATCGCTCTTCCCACTAGTAGATGCCACACTAATTGCTTTACTCATTTTGTTCTATTTTTCACTTCTCTTTCACCGATATTGGAACAAATCTTCTCTCAGGACTCCTTACCCTTCTCTGTGCACTGAAGACAATTCAACTTTGAAAACTAAATAATCACCCTGAAATTGATCAATTCTTACTTCTTGGACACAGAAAACCTAAAAAAAATTCCGCTCTGAGATTCTGGATGTATGATGAATGAAAGTAAACCTGAGATCATCCCTTTATGGTAACTTTACAAAGTACTTAGCCCATCATTGAAGAATCAATCAATTTCACCTTCAGGTTTACATGCTGTGGTATTAATTGAATTCCTATTTGTAGCTCATGAATGTGACAGGAAATCAAATTCAAATGAGTGCATTTTCATAAAAACCCTTATAAAATTTGAACAAAAACACATGTTTTGATATGATTAGTTCTTCACCAGACATCTCAGCTACCTTTTTCACATAGTAATTAATCTCCTATATTTTTATTGGATGATGAATCTCCATATTTTCATGTCAGCAATTGCCACCTATTATCACTTTTCATATTTGGCGACCAAGCGACTATGTATTATCTCCTTGTCGCTGATCAAACCCCTTAACTCTCAAATTTTCTAGAGATCTAGCGACTACATGATTCCCTTCACCTTAGCTTAATCATGATTTACTTCTGGCGATCACGTGACCAAATGAATCCAAGTCGCTAGTAGAATTTCCAAACTCAGAGTTTATTCAGAGACCTCACGACTACAGTTATATTTTTATCTATTAAACTCTGACTGCCAAGTCTCTAAATGTTCTTTTCACTTTACGAGACCCTGCAACTACCCTTAGTCAACCAATCGTAAATAAAACTGCTCTTTAATATTTCCTTTGGAGACTTAGCGACATAGCCCATGAAACTTTAGCTTATCATTTTAATTTTAATTCGGAGACTACGTGACTAAAGCTAATCTCATTGTCGTGAGAACATTTTTACTTTATGAAAATTTTATAGAGACTCAGTGACTACCATTGATCTTATCTTATTCTACATCTGACGGCTCTGCCAAGTCACTGAATACATTCTTAAAACCTTAAATCATTTGGAGACCACGCGACTAATACATTTTCTTTATTCATTGCGGACACGTATCTCATTTTTAGTTGTTTGTCTCCAAATCGCTGAAAATATGTTGACTTACCATGTTTGACCAGTGACTACCCAACCACTATATATTTCATTTCAATTTTTCAGTTTTTTGCCAAGTCTCTAAACCTTTTACTTAACTGACTTTTTAACTGGAGACATGGCGACTAAAGATTTTAAACTTATCACTAACTATGTTTTGATCTGGAGACCCTGTGACTGAAGGAATCACTAAGTCTCATGATAATATCCTAACTGCAGGGTACACTACATGACACCGTGACTTAACCACTTGTCACCATGTTGCCAGATCATGTTTTCTTCATTGGGAGACTTCGCGACTGATGCAATTCACTAAGTCTCATGACTTACAAAGTATATTCTTTTCCCTTTAGAGACATCTCGACCAAAGTGCATCGCTAAGTCTCATTATGAAATAGAATATTCATTTAACATTAAGAGACTGAATGACTAACCCTTATCAAACACATGACCTATTTCAACTTAAGTCTTTCAAAAAGTAACTCAAAAATATAAACCAGATCAACATATCTAGGGTTTTTAACACTTTTGCATATAATGAAACCTAAGATAGGGTTTTTCACCATTTCACTGGATTCTTACCTAAAAACATGGAAATTTTTTAGGGACCTTGTAGCTTTGGGCACATTTTTTAGATTTTTCATTTCTCAGTCATGAAGATATCAAAAAATTTTAGGGTAAACACCAAAACTAGGAATACAACCAACAGGTTAACTGGAGGGGAGCTGGGTACTGAGTATTCTTCGTTACTATCCTCATCATACTCTGATGATGAGTGCCCCTTGTGGCCCTTCTCTGGCACTACAAGTGCATCTTCCAATTGGTTTCATAGGAGAGTGTGGGACTCTATCATGACATCTAGCCTCTTCAAATATGGCATGTCTGGGAAGAAACCCCCAAAAGTAATGCCTTTTTGCTTCACCTGTCTCTCTTGGTCCATCAGTTCATTGAACTTCTTAGCTCTTTTATCCACCTCCTCATCCTCCAAAATATTTCTTATCAGGTCCTCTTCCATGCATTCCTCATGGTCTTTTGTGTATTGGATTGTAGGTGTTAACATCTTCTTTGCACTTAGGATGAAACCCTTTGTGTCAATATATTTGTAAAGAGCCCCATTCATCCTATAATGACTCATCCAGTTGTTCACAAGGTCCAATGCCCTCTTTCCAATTGTAAAATTATAAATTTTGAACTGCCTTGGGGTAAATGTACCCTTCCTGTGAGGAGCAAGGTGTTCCTTATCTATCAAAATCAGTTGTCTGATTAATTCTATTATTGCAATCCTTGGTGGCACATGGAATGGAAAAACATGGGGAGGATGGTTACACCCATACACCCTAATTAATGTGAAATTATTTTCATAGTATAAATCACCCTAGTTGTGATCTCCTGGCCATTTGTCAAGATACTGGCATGGCCTGAGTAGTTGTGTCACCTTGACTGGTAGCATGTCTTGTTGACACCTAGGCACTTAAGAATTGGATACACTATCCAATTTTCAAAGGCACAAAACTCTTGTTCCCTAGAGGTGTAGTTCCACACTCTTTCCAAAATTGAATAGGGTTGGGCTAGTTTTGGTGAAGACTCTGAGGCCTAAGACACTGACAATTCATAATACAGAAGTTGTAGTACATTTTTAAATGCATTAGAATGGATTAATGCATAAATCTGGGGTTATCCTTTTTGTTCTGTATATCAACAAACCCCTGGTGCATTTGATCTATGATATACTGGATATAATCATATTTGGTACTTGTGTGAGGGCTCTGGATATCTAGGACCATCATCAAGATGTCTGAGGTGATTCTCTCTGGTCCTCCATCCTTTCCTAACACTCTGCATAGTACATAGGATATATACTTCATGTAGAATTTCAAGTCCTTATAGTAGTATGGGGCAGTCCCTGGAATGGGTGCAATGCAGTTCTTCGTTCTTCTTGGCACATGATGCTCCTAAATCAATTTGGAAGCAATGCCACTCTCTCTCATATATTTGTTCTCTAAACTCTTCAAGTTGATCTGAGTAGCCATGGGATGGTATACATTGAAGGCTTTCATGAATGAATTCTTGTCTAGGGTAACTAGGGCTTTACCGTCATCCCTCTTGATTTTTTTGGTTAGGGTATCATACCTACTGGCCATTTCTAGGATGAAATCAGTATCTACAAAGATATTTGGGACAATTAACTTGGCCAATCCACAATTCCATTGGTTTTATATAGGCATAGCTTCATCACTATTGTTATAAAAATAATTAAATAGGGAATAACCAGAGGATCCTTGGGTTTTAGCTTCCCTAATAAAGATCAAATAATCTATAAGGGTATCAGCACTTACCTTTCTATTTTGGCCTGATCCCGATAATAAGGAAATGAATTCTTCAGAGTAGTTGTGCTTTCCTTTCATATCATCATCAGCATCATCACTTCTCCCACTAGTAGATGCTACACTCACTGCCTGAGTCATCTTGTTCTACTCAAATTTATGTTACCGATATTGAAACAAATCTCCTCCAAACCCTCACCACAAGCTATTAATTACTCTATAATTTGAACTTCTGAGCACTAAAAACACTGCCAATCACAATTCCCTTTGAATTCATAACTAGGAAATCACTTTTCTCAATACACACTACTAGAGAACTCTATTTTTCTTGGAAAATGCTAAACTTTTATAAAAACTCTTAGCTCTGAAAACTTGGAAGCTGGTAAAAATGAAATGGAAACATATATGCTTACTTATAACTGGGAAATCAATGCAACCATCTCTTCAAAACTGGTAAAATTACAATTCAATCACTTCTTTCATTATTTTACACACTGTGACATCAATTTTGGTTCTAGTCGTGGCATTTCAAATTGACATGCAATCAATTATCAATGAGTGCATTTTTCTTATTAAAACCTTATAAAATTTGAAAAGAGATCAAAATCAAATCTAATTGGCTGTCATTAATCACAACTCAGTTACTTTTCCATCTGGCATAAAATTTTGAAATCCTATTGCCTAGCAACTATCCACCATAGCATCAAAGAAAAGTCTTCTTTTTAACTCTGGTTCTATTTCTGGCAACCTAGCTACTGTGTATTCTCATTGTTGCTCGATGTTCATTCTTACTGCGGTTTGTTACCAAGACTTAGCGACTGTCATTGGATCAATCTTCAGATCAATGGTTATCTACATGTCACTTGATATTTCACTTAACTCATGTTCTTACAGAGACACCTGACTAATCCTTTCTTCTAATTGTTCTTTAACCTTATCTTATATCCAGAGACTTGGCGAATTTTATATCTCTTTGTCGCTAAACCAATCTTCTAACTCGTGGTTTATTTGGAGACCACGCGACAAACACCTTTTGTCACTTTATCGCTTGATAATTTTACTTTTATTATTTGCATCTAGAGATAACGCAACTACTGTTGATCTTCGTTTCTTCTACATTTTATGGTTGTCACCGAGTCTCTTGATTCTCATAGCAAACCCTAAACTTTCATGAGACTTCACAACTGCACTCTCCAAGTTTCTAGATGCACCTTTTCTTATTAGAGACTATGCGACTAAATAAGACGTGTCTCATCTTTCCCTTTGTCTCCTAATCGCCAGATCTCATTTGACTTTTCAACTTCTTACTATGACCATGCGGCTACCATTTGATCTAGATTTCATCCTGTGGTTGTTGCTAAGTCTCTTAATTCTCAACTTAACTCAAGATCTCTTTTGCAACTAGGTGACAACACTATTATTCAAACTGGCATTTAACTTAGGTTCATTCAGAGACTTAGCGACTGTTAAAACTCAGTGTCGCTAGATAATCTTTAAACTACTGGGTTTATTATGAGACAACCCAACCACCGTTTGATTTAATCTGAGATGAATGGTTAGTATTAAGTCTCCATATCTTTTGAAGCATATTCTTTTTATCAAGAGACAACACGACCAATGCTTTTTGCTAAGTCTCCAGACTGAATGGAATATTCATTTTTCTTCATGAGACTAAGCGACTAATCTTATAGGCACATGCTTTATTCTTAGAATTAAGTTATGAAAAAGGTAACTTGAAAATAGAAACTCGGCTGAGAATTTAGGGCTTTTTTCATTTACGAACATAAATGACACTAAGGGTTAGGGTTTTTGGCATTTTTCACTAGGTTTAGGGCTGAAAATATTATTTGCAGAGATATATAAGCAATTTTCAGGCATGACTTTCAACTCTTAAGCATAGGAGTGACAAGGAACTTCAAAATTTTATAGGACAGACAACAAACAGGAAATACAATCAACAGTGGCTCTATCTGAGGATATGTAAATGCAAGTTTATATAAAGAACCATAGAATCTATGGTTGCAAACCTTTTCAAAAGATGCAGACTAACCTATTGCAGAAAGAAACACACCACATAAAGGAACACACTTATATACATATGATACATACTTACTTGTGCATGAAAATTTGATTTTCAATTAAAAAAAGGTTTCATAAATTTCCCATGCACTGGAAACTCAAAATATTCTCCATCCATATTCCTCAGAAGATAAGAATCTTTACCAAAGCTCTGAGAAATAATAAAGGGTCCAAGCCATAATGATTCAAACTTCTTGTGCTTCCCTTTATCCTCTGCTCTCACATTCCACTGGAGTACCAAGTCATTTGGTTGGAATTTTTTGTTGCTAGCCCTTTTGTCAAAAAGATACTTCATTTTTTGTTGTAATTTTATGTTCTCTTTTTGGCTATCCTTTCTAATTTCATCCAACTCTGCCAATTGCATCATTTTGTCTTGCAAATTGTCATAAAATTCTGACTGTTCCTCTTGTATAAATGTGTATACCGGTAACAAATTATTAATAGGCATCCTTGATTCCATACCATATACAAGTTCTAATGGTGATTTTCCTATTACTTTCTTGACTGTTACCCTGTCAGCCCATAGAGCCAATTTTAGTTTTGTATGCCATGCTCTCTTCTTCTTTTCAAGAGTCTTCTTTAAGATCTTGAATATACTTTTGTTACTAAATTCAGCTTGTCCATTTTCTTGAGGATGATATGGGGATGAATATGACATCATTATCCCATACTTCTCATAGAAATATTTTATCTCATCTAATCTAAAACACATGGCATTATCCATTACTAACTTTGTAGGCACACCAAATCTGGTTAAAATATTTTCCATTAAAAATTTAGTAACCACCTTACTTGTTGCCTTTTTTGTGGGTATATATTCAATCCATTTTCTAAAATAATCTATGGCTACAAGTATCCAACTGTGTCCACCACTAGATTTTTCTTAAAACTTGCCTATAAAATCAATTCCCCACATAGCAAAAGGAGCTTCAACATTCACAGGGTTCAGTAAAAGGGCTCCTAAAAATTTTAGCTTATTTGTGAATATTTGACATGGCTCACATATTTTGACAAATGCATGGGTATCTTTGAATAAGCTGGGCCAAAAATAGCCAGCCCTTAGAATTTTATGGGCAGTAGTCTTGGCAAAAAAATGACCTCCACATACCCCAGCATGCATTTCATTTAACATCTTCTCAGATTGGCTTTGATCTAGATATGGTAATAATACACCATTTCTATCTTTCCAATATAAATCTCCTTGTACTAAGGTGTACCTCTGAGCCTATAATCTGAGACTTCTCTTTTGGTTATCTTTCATAGCATTAGGACACTTGGCATTCTTTCATAAATATACAATTTCAGCATAAAATGGTTATTTCTCTATACTTGTGATTGTCTGATCATGTATCTCTGTATTATTTACTTGTACTAAATCCAAGTTCTCCTCTGTCATGAGTTTTTCCAAACCTTGACCTCTCACCAATTTTGTAATGTGGATTTCTAAATTTAATTCCTAAATTCAGTTAATCCACTTACATCTCTTACCAGTCACTTATGATTGGGTAAGAATGTCTTTTACTGCTGAATGAGGCACATATGCAAGCACCTTAGCACAAACTAAGTATGGTCTAAAAGATTTTACAACTTTTACGAGGGCATATGCTGTCTTCTCCATCATTTCATAATTTAGCTCTGTAGCTTGAAGGGATTTTCTAAAAAAGGCTATTGGATGTTCAAACCCCTCTTCATCCTTTTGTAATAGAACAACAGCTATAGTGTGAAAAGACGTAAATGAAAAAAAATAAAAGGGCTTGCTATAATTTGGAGATTTCAAAACAGGTGCCTCTTCTACTGCTTTCTTTATTATCTCAAATGCTACTTGAGCTTCCTCATTCCATTGAAATTTTGCATCTTTCTTTAGCAACTTGATAATTGGTTTGACAATTTTTGCAAAATTAGCTATGAATCTTCTGACAAAATTTATCTTTCCTAAGAAATATTGTACTCCTTTTAAATTTTTTGGAGCATTGACCTTTTGGATAGCCTCTATTCTCTTAGGGTCTATCCTAACTCCATCTTTCGACACTATATGTCTCAATAAATTTCCTTCTGTGACTACAAAATGATATTTTCTATGGTTTAGTGAAACACTGTTAGAGTATTATTTCATTTTACTCTAGTTGCTTAAGCATCTCTTAGGTGCATTATTAATTAACTCTTAATTAATAATGTGCAACCTAGTTTTTCCCTTTTAGGGTTTTGTTCACCTTTATAAGGTCGAACTTTGTAATTGCTATTCATTAATTTAGATTTTAATTTCGCTCTCACTTTCTGAGCAACTTCTGAGTTCTTCAGCTTTTTCATCTTTGTATCAGGTTCTTGCATGCAGGTGTATTTGGGGTCTGTGGATTTGCATGTTTGCAAAATTCTACATGGTATCAGAGCCGCCCTACTGCTGTCTGGTTCAAATATTTTTGAAGCCACGATTTGAAGGCGTCTTCTGCAGCTTCTCTGGAGTTTTTTCTATCACTTCTAAGGAGGCATTATTTTCTGGAGCTGTTTGAGCAAAAACAGACTCCGCCATTGCATTCAGAAGGCCCGGGAGAGTCGAAATCATATAAAACTCGTCCCATTTAGCCTCCGTGAACACAGGCGGAAAAATTTTTGCCTCTCTAGGCCGTACGGTACGGAAAACACAAAAAAATAAAAAAAAAATCATTCTTTTAATGATTTTTACGTTTAAAATAATGCATACAGTGCATTTTTAAAGGGCGCCACCCGCGCACCACCGGGGAGCCACCCGCGCTCTGCCTCAGGCCGGCGCGCCACCGCGGAGCCACCGGCGACCCTCCCGGCCGCCGCTCCACCCAACCGCCACCACCCGGCCGCTCAGACGCCGCCCGCACCCGGCCCGGCCGCCGCCTCCTCCGCGCAGGCCGCCACCTCCGCCGGCTGCACCGCCCCTACGCCGCCCGGCCACTGCACCACCCGCGGGCCACCCGGGAGCCGCCCGGCCACCACCACCACCGGCGGCGCCGCTCGGACAGGCCTGTGACAGCCGACCGGCCGTCAAATTTAGGCTAGTGTCTGTCATTTTCCAAGGAGCATGCATTTTGAGGGGCAGTTGGTTTTTTCTTCATAACTTGAGCATACAAGCTCATTTTTTGGAAAACAAAATATCGCCGGAAAGGTGTTTCCAAGACGGACGCAGTGATATAGGTCTCATTTCCTGTTTTTTCCATTTGGTTTCTATTTTTCTTAGTCAAAGTCACACCTTCCTTTCTGCTCCTGTTCGGCTTCTGGAACTCAGGTTTTCTCCTCATTTTTTTTGTGTGCTTTCAGTAATTGTTTATTTGTGGTGCTCAAGGGATAGAATATATACATTGTGGGCGGGTGAAATCTCCTTTCTGTTATTTACTTTCAGAAATAGTCCCTTCTACTTCCGTCTTCTCTTCTCTCAATGTCGGACCCCTCTGTGGCCCGGCTGACACCCCATAACTATCACACATGGAAGCCACACATGACCAGACTCTTCATGTCATGAGGTTTATGGTCCTACATGGATGTTGTTCAGCCAGTTCTTCAGCGGGCTTATGAGGCACTTATGCACAGAAACAGGATGGATGAGGCAATGGGCCTCATTGCCATGAATGTTTCAGATGGGTTATTGTTTCACCTGGATGGTCTGACTACACCCAGGGATATGTGGGACAAGTTCTCCACTCTGTTTGGCACCATGGATCAATTCAAGATTCTCCAAATAGATGCAGAGTTCACCTCCTTGGCACCTGACTCATTCACTTGCATTGAGGACTTCCTGATGAAGTTCAAGTCCCTTCGATCTATCTTACAGGTTGCTGAAAAGACGAAGTCAGATGATGAGTGTA
>MU227919.1:151229-189550 GCA_018584345.1 Thuja plicata | reverse complement strand
ATGCTCCTAGAACATTCAATTTAGACAAAATTCAGAATGCTAAAATGAAGACAGAAAATCCATTAAATGTTTCAGAAACTGTGAACTGGATTTCATTCAGAAGTCATCATCAATTAGTACATTCACAAATATTTCTCCAGAAAGACCAGATATATTGGTTCTCAAAACCAAGATTTACAATTGTCTTAGTCTTATTTTCAGACAGAAAAATTACCATCCCTTTCCCAGTAGTCTTGGAATCCTTTTTATAGCACAAGGATGCAACAAGCTACCGACATCTGGGAAGGATAACTCAACCATTTACAAAAACTGTACAACAAAATTCTGCAACCGGACATAGGTGGCAGCTGATTTACCAGGTTTGTCTTTTGTGGCTTAACCATATTCATTCTTTTAGCTTCGCCTCCCATCTGTTCTTCTTTGACGGTAGGCCAATCAAAAAGCAACAGCCTCCACCTCACCTGGCACCATGGCAGTTCTGGCCTTAGACACGAATTTTTCCATGTCTTTTTTCTGTCCTGCATCATTTTAAACTCTATGAAAATCTCATATTTATGCATATACTGCCCAGAAATCACTAGAAAATGACACATGGCACACTCCCATTGGCTGTTGCAAACTGGTCTTAGCTCATTTTAACCTCATATTTATCCGGAGACCATGCGACGAGCCTGAAATCAAAGTCGCAAGTCAATTTTAATTCTTCCTTCATTTCTGGGTGACCTGGCGACCTGCACACAGCGGCTAACTTCATCTAGCGACCTGGCGACCAGCGGTTTTCTCCATGTCACGACTGTTATCTCCGGCTTCTAGCTACTTCATGACTAACCACTAGCGGTTAGTCGCCAAGTCTGGGCGGCTTACTTTCATGTTCAAGCGACTGCGCGACTGACCTTTGCCTTTAACCTTTACGGTTTTCTCCCTGTCGCTGAACGTTTAATTTCTATTTCAAGACTATGCGACAATGCCTAGTCACCAAGTCGGGAGATATAAGCCCTGAGCATTTAATTTTACCTTGACATATTAAAAGCGCCCCTCTTTTGCTTCTGACAACTATGCGACATACCCTTATCGCCAAGTCGGGAGGACTTCTTCCTTAGGGCACTTTTCTTCTCAGACTTCACGACCACTGTCAGATCCTTTTATTCCTTCATCCAACGGTTGTCGTTTAATTGCCATATTTTCATGCCTGCCCTTAAATCTTTCTTAGACACTGCGACTAAAGGGAAAAAGCACTTAGTCTTGAAATCGCTGAATCCTTTTTCTTCCTTCTGGCGACCACCCGACAATCTTTTAATATCCACTCGCTTTATGGCAAATGTCACTCGATCACTGGTTCACTTACTGCACACTGGAGAACTGAGTCATCATCTTGATCTGGCGACATCCCGACTAAGTATTACTACAAACCACAAACGGTCAGTTGCGAAGTCTGAATCAAAATCCCTTAACCGCTGCTTCATTTTGAGACCACGCGACTGAAGGCCTGACTTAACTGTTAGCTTTGGCTTGATTTGGCGACAAAGCGACATGAAGTAATCGCGGAGTGTGAGAACATTTTCATAACTGTTAAGAATCTGTCGCGATCACCTGACTAAGCAGTGGGTCCCAACTGTATAAATCCTTATGACATGGTTATCCCACGACTACCCGACATGAAAGGAATCGCTAAGTCTCAGAAGGCCAAAGGAATATGTTGATTTTGAATGAGACTGCGCGACATAAGGAAAAAGCAAAGTCAGGAAGATAAATGGAATATTCGGCTGGGGTAACGCGACAAGGCGATCAATTTAAAACACATGCCTTTAGTGGATGGAAAAAGTAACTGTGAAACAGAATAACATGACTTAGGGTTTTAATTTCTTTTGTGTGGCAAAGTACAGAATTTTGAAACAAGAAAGCCCGGGAACAGCAAAGGCCAAGAAATTCAAATTTTTTACAAGGCAGTGCTAATAGGTCCCTAGCAATCCTTGGTCCTATGTTTCCCCTTTTCATTTCGTTCAATTTCCCCTGGAGTCCTATTTATGTCTATTGCAAGTATTCCAGGACTTTTGGTGTATGCTAACACTTGTTGAACAGGTGCAGGGTGGTGATGATTTCTCCAAAGTTTTAATATTCTTTTATATGTATCATGTTCTAACGGTTCTCCGGTCTTGCAGGTTGCGGATAAGTTGATCAAAGATGTCTAAAATAATCACCCCTCCTGGTAGCCCAGAGTTGCCTACCACTTCCACCCAGGCCGCCACCAAAACCAAAGCAGAAAGGTTGTTAGCAAAGCTGCCCTTGACCTCCAAATATCCAAAGGAGGATGCCCTTGTGGGATCCAAGATAGAGTCCAGGGTTCAAGAAATAATGGACACAGGGCCTGAACCTTGGGCAGAAATGCAAGGCTTGATTCAAGCCATTTACAGGTTGAAGGCCACCAGAGACAATCTAGACACTCAGATTGCCGCCTCTAACATCATTAAGGTTGAAAAATTTCCTTGTTCAGTGCAATCACCGGAGTTAATACTCCAAATGGAAACGTTGTAAAATACACCAACTCAGACCATCCTACTTTTGGATCCCTGGCCATTACAGTACCCAGCAAAAATTGTTACCTTGGACGCAACAACTTTTGCCTCGGGGCTGGGGATCCCATAGTTCAATGGGTCCATTATCTAGAATCAAGTCCAAACATTGCAGGAGTTCTAGGACACTACCCTTATCTCCCGAAAACATCTCAATAGCCACTGGCTAAAAATCCCAAAGAGGGATTGCAGGAGGATGAAGTTGGAAATTCCCCGTGGGGAGTTCAAAGAGCCCATTCAGGCGGGCATTGTATTCTTATGTAGGATCTTCAGATTACCCCATGCCTAGGATTTTTGAGTATGGATGTACTACTTTCTATACTACATCACCACTCACAGTCAAACCTTCAACTGGGTGGCCCTCATATCCAATCACATGGACAAATAGCTAAAGGGTGTCGTCCAGAATTCCAATTTTTGCATGACATCATACGTGCTATGGGCACTAGCTCAATAAAGACTGGCTTTTCCAGGTTTGGGAATGGTTGGGGAACTTGGAAATGAGCTGCGCCAGGCAGCACCATGGGATCATTATCCCCAAGTGCAATGGGAACTCAGTTTCTCAAATTTATGTCAGGTAAATGATGCTTTCATTTACCACAACATACTAACAATTACTCAGGATTTTGGGTACCGACTGTCACAAGCGGCGATGAATTTTGTCAGCACCTATGGTCGCTATTTTATTCAATTCCAACATTACACCTACATTCGGGTGACCAGCTTCTCTGGGAAGCCCCATCTTCTTCCCTGATATTGTGGGGACAGAATTATTATTTTAGAGTTCTGCCGATAGATGATGGATCTGCACGCCTTCTTTACATTGAAGGTCATCAACGTCCCATTCCCATTCTCATGTAGGAATTATACATGCAGCCTTGCCACAGCCTGGGAGGCAGATAGTTAATTGAAAAACCTGGGGCTAGTGGAATTCCACCATGCTTGGAAGAACTATGATCCCCTTGGCAAGATTTCCATAGCACTTCCCCGGGCATCCCCACCACATGAAGTGGACATTGAAGATTTTTGGGCAGACTGCCAAGACAATTTTGAGCTCCGGGCCCGATAGCATTCACAGATGAGCAAAGGGCTCATGAAAACACTTGACATCCAAAATTTTCCAAAGGGTTTCTCAGATGATGGGCCACTGGAGGACCCAGCATACAAGGGAAAGGGGCTAGATAAGATAGATCTCCCTCCAGTGTACTGGGCCACCTCTGAAGACTTAAAAATTGAAGGGGTATGTCACCTCATTTTAGAAGTAAGTCACCAATATTTTGCCCAGGTTTGTCCCAAGAGCACCCGGAAGAAACCAATGGCTTGTAAGGTCGCTCCCTCTTCAGCCGATGTCAGACCTTCTTCATTTTCTATGACCGCTGAACCAAGCACGAGAAAAGGAAAAGAGAAAGAGGGAACCCTAACCAAGGTGTCTCCCCAAGTTCCCACCCTTCTAATGGCCCAACTACATCAACAAATGGAGTCAGCAAGGCTGGCCAGCCAGCAAATAAGTACGCAAATATCCTCCAGCCTCCTTGTAGCTCCAATGGCTTCTGATCGCTCGACGGGATCCCAATCATTGGCTACAATGATAAAAAAACAAACTTTCACTGAGGCAGAGTCCACCAGCATTCTATTTACTGGGGTTCCACTAACAAGAAAGAAGAAGAAGAACGTGACCCCTACACCAAGCACAGCCACCAGTTTCGGTATGCCGGATGTGCCCCCGGTGGATGTCAGTTTGGACTCTCCCGAACTAGAAGATATTTCTGACTCCTTGCCCCCACATGATGACTTCGATGACACTTTCTTGGTGGAGGAGCTCATGGACCTCGAAAAAGGTATAAGTCATGCGGTGGAGGAAATTGCTGCTCAGGATAAGGAAGAGGCCCCCGTAGAAAAGGAAATCCTAGAAGAAGAGGATACATCAAGACAAGAGGCCCGGGAGGAGGCACAAAAGAAGCCCGAGCAGGAGAAGATACTGGTTTAGGAGACCAAAGACACACCAAGGAAACCCACAGATGAAAAACTAATGGTTTGAGAACCTGGACCCACAAGATCAACTGTACCCTTGATCATTACCCTCCAAATGCCTTCGGTTACTCTGGGTGATCAAGTGCCCTGGAGCACATTTGGTGAGGTAGTAAAGGTGGCCGCCTTGTTGAATTTTGGCTAGAGACCTCACCCACTCCTAAGGATGTTCCAATGGAGGAGAATGCTCCAACAGATGAGGTCGATGAGGCCCAAGAGTAACAGCAGCAAATTGATCAGGAAGTTTTAGATAATGAAAACGCAGGATCAACTGATGCCAAGAGGGATGAAGAAGGCCCTGAAGATGCGGGCAATGTTGAGACTAGATAAAAGGTTCCAAACATTATGACAAAGGACACAAGCATGGTAGAAAATATTGAGGGTTCCAGAGAACAAGAAAAGGAACAAGAACAAGAGAGGGAGAAAGAGCCCGAAGATAATGTATATTCCAGGAATACACTACCAGATTCTGAAGGGAATCCTGATGAACAGGTATTAACAGGAAGGCTACCCCATCCACCCCAATGGCTGGTCAAATCGAGGAAAAGAAAATCCCCGATGATAACATCAGGTGCTACACTCTCGTTGGCTGAGATGATGGCTAGAAATGTAGAGGCCCAAAAACCCAAGAAAGCGCAGATAGTCCATACTCTCAGGACTGGTCCAATAGGCAGCATAGTTGCAACTATCGTAACACCCCCACTAGGTGTAGATGCGATGGTCGTAAGGCCCAAAGATTACAACATAATAGAATTTGCACTGGGGAGGAGAAACAAGCAAGGTGAATTGGAATTGCTAAGGGAGGCCACAAAAATAGAAGAGGCCAGATACATCAAGTAGAGCCAGAAGCTGAAGGAGGAAAGAGAGACAAATGTCAATCTCCTCGCACTTCTAGCAGAACTTATAAAGCCTTTGGTTGGGTTCCACCCTAGAACCCCTTCCTCTGAATTTCCACTTGCACAGGGCGACGTGGATTCTCTACAGATCATGAAGAAGAAGGCATGAGTTGTAGATGGGTGGACCGCCAAACAAGTATCTGCCATGAGACAATTTCTAGCAGCGTTCCTCCTAGACCTTTATCGGGTTGACACTCTTCTCAGCCAAGCAAAGGGCTCCACTCTTATATGGGAGCAAGATTTAGCAAAGTATGAAAAATGGAAGGCCGGGCTGGAAGAAATTTGAAACATAGGAGAAGAAGTCACCATAGAGGCGGGGATTTTAGGAGACGAATCATATTATTCCCTCCAGGCCTTCTAGACTTGTCCTCAGGATGGAGGTAGGCAAGGAACTGGTAAAGGCCTTGAAAGAGAAGGTCATAGAGGCCCAATACCCCTTAGGCCTATTTCAAGCATTCATGGCTAGAGTATCGCAAGTCGATCCCTTCACCACCGAAACATGTACCCCAGAGGACTACGTCCTCAACAAGTTTGATGAATGGATGGAGTCCCTGTATCCGCCTGCTGGATATTTTGACCAGGGCAGGCTATCTAGATTGTCAAGGATAATGATTTGGTCGCATGATGCTATCAATATGGTGCAGGAATTCCAGAACGGGGCCGGAGATGTTGAAGAAGCATTGGAGGCTATTCGTAGTTGGTGGGACAGCATCAGAGACGTAGATGAGGAAAGTATAGGCCAAGTGTTGGAGACTTGGGAAAAATTATAAGGAGCAATAAAGCCCTCCGGACTCTTGAGATGATCGTCAGGAGATGTATTTTTTTGTATTCATTCATTCTTTCAGAATGCAAGTTCCCAGATCCTAGAATTTTGGATCCTACATTTTTGTAATCTTTAAGTGACTCGTGTCCTGGTTCCCAAGGCCAACCAGTCACTTTCAAGGCAGTCGGTAAAAGGTGTAAAAAAATAGGTAACCACAACAAGGCACATTAGCTTGACAAGAGGGTTCTGATAGATGGTCTTCCCAAGGTGTCACTCTGATGTGACACCTGGCACATCAAAGACAGTGAGCCACCCTCCCATTTATGAGGTGTGTAGCCTCGATCCTTGAGGGATCAGATTTCTTCATTTCTCCTCCTAGCTCTCTTCTCAAGGCCGATTATTCCATTCCCCTTTTCTTGTCTTATTCTTCTGACATGTCAGACCTTTTCCATCTCGAGGTATTTTATAGTGTGGTGCAAGCAGTACCGACCACCAAAAATATTATTATATGGTAAAGTGTAAAATAAATTAGGTTAAGTTTTAGGTCAAATCTGGTGTATAAATAATAAGTCTGACCTCATTCCAAGGGTCAAAAAAATTAATGATTTTGCATTCCATAGCTAACAACAATTTGGTTTTCTCAGTTCTTAATTGCAGAGCTCAACGCTCCTTAGTTTCTAAGCTTCCAGTAGTTAAATGCTCCCTTAAAGCCACCATTGTAACACGCACTAGTGCTTGCTGGAGATATGTTAATAAGGAAGGAAGGGTTATATCAATGAATTTGTGAGCATTCTAATCTCTGGGTTAACGGTATTTTATGCTTTATGTTCTTATGTCCTTTTCTCTAGTACTTCAAGTAGATTAACGACCTCCTTTTCCTTTGCTATTGATTAAATATGAGCTAATGGTTTTGTATTTCTTTAGTATTTAGCATAGCGTGTTAGAGCATTGTCAATGTTTTGAATGTTCAGTATAACTATAGGTAGATGGAATATTTCTAACTCTGCAATATCTTTTGAAGTTTATTTGGTTAAGTTAATGAATGCTTGCAGGAAACCCCACTTACTTAAATCCTTGGAGAAGATGATCCAAGATAACCAGTTATCCCCCTGAACAAAATAGTCACATTTCCAACTAAGCTCCCGCATTGTCGAGACTCGACTCTCACGTGCTTGAAGGCCCGAGGAATCTCATTTCCCTGGACAACCTTTACAGGCAAAGTTGGCCGGTACCTCGGTACCCAGTGACAACTTACATCTATTGGCAGACCCGGTCACAAAGACCCATCAACAGAAACTGGTGCTAGAAGGAGGGGATGAACTCATCCCGCTCTAAGGATTTAGATTTACACCGCCTGAGGGTTCCCCAAGTCATAGTTTTAGGAGTCAAGCCTTTAGCAGAATTGGATCATTTTCACTAGCAAGATTTGAAAGAGTCCTTAGATCAACTCTCAATCCTGAAAGGTTTTTTGAACTCGAGCCTCCCGCTCGAAAGAAATAGACCCCAAAAGCCAAGGCAGCCACCATTATCTTGTGATCTAGCACATCCCAGAATACCCAAGTCTCCCAGACGACCCTAGGGATTAACACTCAACCTAGTCAAAATCCAACACCCCCGATGGCTACATATTTTGGAAATATTGGATCCCCAATGGGAACCTTTTCCAGGTGAAGCTAATGATCTACCTTCGCACCCATAAAATATTTGTCCCCGATATGAGCACTTAGGCTCACAAACTGCAGAAGAGAATCTGCAGGCATACAAAGATGTCATGAACCGACACTGGATCCAACATCAAGACATTGTGACCTGGATGTTCCCTCTGTCCCTGGGACAAAATGAACTGAACTGGTACCTTAACCTTCCCACCAACTCCATTAACATTTGATAGAACATGGTGGATGCCTTCTTGGATACCTTCCACATACACATGGACCCAGCATGGTCCCATAGCCAGTTCATTTCTATCAGGAAGGAATCGAATGAGCCCCTTGCAGCATTCAACCACCGGTTCCAATGCACCTTGAAGTGGTGCACGGGTCCCTTCATCCCATCTGCAGATGAACTATCTAGACCTATCTCAATGTGATGGACCCCTTCATTGTCACTCTCCTCTAGAGAACTACCGCCCCTAGTGACCATGATACTTTGGCGAAGGTTTACAACCTGGCCTTAAAGTTGTCCTGTGGTCTTAACAAATCCTCAGGCGGGATTGGGTAGAGCATGCCATTTAACATGATACCCAGTGGAACTTCTTACACTGGGGGATATAACCCCAATCTCGCAATGGGTGCTCCCGCAATGGCCATGAATCCCCCACCACTGCTGATAAACCAGCAGGCCTAGTACGTATATCCATCTCAAACCTAGACAACATAGGGCCTGGAATCTTTTCCCTAGAATCAGCCACAACAAATACAACAACCACAAACACAACTGCCAGGAGTTCCTTTCTTTCAGTCATCCGTGGCTGGAGGATTTCTGCCCTGGACTCCAGCGAATGTTGTCACTTTCCTAGGAAACCAACAACAACAACTGTCACACTGTGACGCGAATACCCAGTTGACCGTCGAGGCTGAATCCCTCTGGCGAATGTTGTCTACATTAACTATGGACATGGGTCAGCTGAAGGCGGGGTCCTTTGCACCCCACAACACCAATTCCTAGAGAGGGAATATTTTCTCCGGCTAATGAAACAACAATGTCAAGGGAAGAAATTACAATAACGGGCCCTGCCCAACCAACAATAATAGAATAACAATGCTAGTATCAGAGGCCCTCCCCTAAACCAAAACACCAATTAGGGTGGCGTTGGACCTTCCTATTTCACGCCAGTCACAGACTTCTAGCCCATGACCAATTGGTGTAGATTATATGACACAGGCTCCCATAATAAGGTAAATTGTGCCACAGTGGAGAAAATCATCATGATTTTCCAGCTGGACAGACAACAAGCTTCTGATCCTACTCCCCCAGAACCTCATATACAAGAGCCCACTCATGGTGCATTCACCTGTGAGACCGTCTTCTTTGGAACAGGCAGAGAAGATGAAGAGGAATCCGAACTATAGGGTTTCTTTGATGAATCTATTCTGGCCTTTGAGGCCAATGCCTTCACCAACCCACAGACTCCCTACAACACTCAAACCTAGGATGGTAAAGGACTAGTTTACACGCCCACACCTCCCAAAGATACTCCTCCCCGGGACAACATGACTGATCGTTTTGTCCCTCCAAAAGGCCCTAGCTCTAACCAAACTAAGGACCCAGCCGAGGGAAGCCACCAATTCCTAGGAGGAAGGTTTTACATCACGAAGGCATTAGAAAAAACCACCACCTCCATAACCTTGATGGAGGTTTTGCTAAACAGTCCCAAGTAGAGGAAGTCTCTTTTGAAACTCTTGGAAAACCTGGAAGTCGTTAGTGGCCCACCCAAGACTATCTCTTTTGAGGATGCCAACGTGGTTGTCTTTCGGGAAAATACTGAAGATCCTCCCTTCCTACTAGGCCTAAACATACAAGGGAAAAACATACATAATTGCCTACTAAATTTTGGAGCTTCGGGCAACATCATGCCTTTATCCATATGCCAGAAGCTCAAATTCTGCCCCACCCCGTCTAACGGTGCAGTAATCCAACTGGATAAAACTACTATAAAATTGGTGGGTGAACTAAAGAACATCCGGATCCAACTCATCTCGGACCCTAGAATAGCCAGCACAATTAACATCCAAGTGGTGGACATCCCGGAGACTTATGGGATGTTACTAAGTCATAATTGGTCCAAGTCCCTGAACGGATATTTCTCTACCAACTTTTCCCACTTGTGGCTCCCCTGGGAAGGAGAATCTAACCAGATCCGGGTTGAAAGTGAGCCCCGGATGAAATAGGCCCTCACCAAAGTTGGGAGGGTAAATGAGGTCCTCTTCTTTGAGACTTCCCCCAGGGTGTACCAACCCCTTGAGATCTTAACATTCAATTTCACCCCCCGGGATGACCCCATAGTTTTGCAGAGAACCCAGGACTTGGAATAAAAATTAAGGGTCAAGGTTAACTCTCAGGGTTCCGCAGTGACCCCCACCACACTCTTGTCTAGCACTTGGTATCGGGTGCACTACCAGAAGCATTCAGATCTAGAGTGTGAACCTTGTCTTACCTTTGCTACCCGACATATAGAAGCCCACCAGAAAGAAGAATATACAACTGATTCCTTGGAACCTAGTACTTCTATTGGTGACACCTCTTCGATGCTATTTGTCTGGGAATCCCAACCAGGAATCTCTCTAGAGGCAAACCTCACCCATGTACCATCAGCACTAGAGGAAACTCCTCCCAACCCTCCCAAAAATAATCCAAAGACCACTTTGTCTTCCCAGTCCCAGATAACAAACAATGACTTGTGGACCCTTAAGTTTGACGGGTCCCGATCCAAACAAGGCTCTAGGGCCAAAGTGGAATTAATCAACCCATGGAAGAAATCCTTCCTCACACATCCTATAGGCTGCAGTTCAACTACACAAATAACGTCACAGAGTACAAGGATTTGGTCCTTGGACTCCTATTTGCACTAAGGAAAGGAATCACTCACCTCCGGGCCCTAGGTGATTCAGAGTTGATTGTTAAACAAGTCTAAAGTTAATATACCTGTCCTAATAAGAGGCTAGTTGCATACCGCAACTGGGCATGGAGCCTTATTGAAGATTTTGATGCCTTCAGCATCGATCTTATTCCCCATATATGGAACTATGTCTCGGATGCCCTTGCCATTTCTGCTAGCACACTTGAGATTTTCTATTGAGATAATCCCCACCCCATCCATTCTAGACAATGTCAGCCATTTTCAGGTCTTTGAGGATGAACAAAATATCCTAGCCTTTATGGCCAATGACGGTGTCTTTGAAGATCAGATAGTGGAAGAAAGAGATCATGACAATACTAGATAGGGTGACAAAGATGACAGGGTCAGGAATTTACCAACCAACACCATCCCTAAGGGGATGGTTGCACTTGAATGAATCTTTGACTAAGACCATCGGGGCCAAGAAAAGATATCATCCTCCTTTGAGGGAGAAAATTTTGAGAAAGTGAACATCGACCAGCCTGGTGAAGTGAAAATGATACACATTGGCACCTCCTGTTCCCCTGAGGAAAAGGAGAATATTCTCACGGTCCTCCAAGAATACATAGATGTGATCGCATGGGGGTATGAGGACTTGAAAACCTATGATACATCCATTATGACTCATACTATCTCACTCAAACCTGATGCTAAGCCTTTCTGGCAAAAGCAACGATCGGTCAACCCACTGATCGAACCTCTGATTTATTAGGAGGTTCAAAAACTACTGTCATTCTGGATAATGTTTCCAATTCGACACACTACGTGGGTTGCCAATCTCATCCCTATGAGGAAGAAAAGTGGCGAGATCTTCCTTTGCGTGGATTTCTAAAATCTGAACAAGGCCTCCAAGAAAGATAATCATCATCTCCCCTCGTTGGATGAGGTATTGCAAATCATGAATGGATCACAAATGATGTCTTTCTTTGATGGGTACTTCGGGTATAACTAAGTCATGGTTAACTATGATGATAGAGACAAAATGGTGTTTACCACCAAGTGGGGGATGTTTGCCTACCGAAGGATGTTGTTTAGTTTGATCAACGCAAGGGCTACATTTCAAAAGGCTATGGACATTGTGTTCAAGGGCCTTGTGAACCGGTGTATAATCATCTACATGGATGATTTAACCATCTTTTTTGGGGACAGGTGTGATCATTCCGCCCACCTCATGCAGATTTGTGAGAGATGTTGCCGGTATGGAATATCCCTCAACCCTAAGAAATGCATATTCAGGGTCACTAAAGGGAAGTTGCTAAGGAATATTGTCTCCGAGAAGGGTATATCCATTGACCCTAAAAGATTTGAAGCACTGTTAAACCTACAAATGCCTGGCAGCAAGAAGAAAATGAGGTCTTTCTTTGGAAAGATCAATTTTATCTAGCGGTTCATCACTGGATTCGCTAAGATCGTAAAACCACTCAACAAGATGATGAAGAAAGATACCAAAATTGAGTGGAGCCTTAAAGTAAAGTGGGTGTTCATCCAGATTAAACAAACGATAATGGAGGCACCAGTTCTGGCTAGTCCAGACTATTCTCTCCCCTTCTATATTTATTCCTTTTCTTCGCCGCATTCTGTCGTGGCAGTTTTGATCCAAAAGGTCAAAGGGGAAGAATGACCAATAGCTTTCATGATCTCCCCCTTTAAGAATGCCAAAGTCTAGTACTCGCCTTTGGAAAAGTAGGCCTTTGCTCTCGTACGCACCATAAATAAATTCTGGCATTATATTCTCTGGAGCAAAGTGCATGCTATCATCCCAGACCAGGCAGTGAAATCTTTGTTGATGCAGAGTGAGTTGGGTGAAAGACAGGGGAAATGGATGGCCATCCTCTAGGAATATGATTTGGAAATGAAACCCATGAAGATAGTCCGAGGCCAGGGACTATGCAAAGCGATGACAGAAGAGACTCTACACATTGAATGTCAAACATATACGGTGCAGTCCATCACTCAAGACCCATGGTACACAGACCTGGTGTACATGTTGTTGAATAATAGATGCCCAGAGGGATTGCCCCCAAACAAATGTCACACCTTGCAGTTGAAAATCACACACTTCATGATTAAAAATGGCACGCTTTTTTGTAGGAACTATGAGGGAGTGTACCTCTGGTGTATTGATAGGGTTCAAGCTACAAGGATAATCAAAAAATTCCATGGGCAGTTTGGAACCGGGCATGGCTTAGCTGACGCCACTGCCCATCAGATCCTCCAGGCTAGATACTATCGGCCCTGCATCTTTAAAGATGTCTACACTCACGTCTGAAAGTGCCATATTTTCCAAACCACGACACATCGTGAGTGGAACCCGGCTATGCCTTTGCAGCCGGTCTTTGAAGCTAGACCCTTTTCCCAATGGGCATTTGAATTTATCAGGGAAACCAGCACCAACTTGTCTACCAACCACCGATACATTCTAACCGCTACCAACTATTGCACTCGGTGGTCTGAAGCAATACCTTTTAAAAACAACACGATAGATGTAATCATAAAATTCCTGGAAGAAAACATCATCACAAGATTCAGAATGCCCTTTGCTATAGCATGTGACAATGGCCTGGCATTTTCTTTGGCACAATTACTTGAATGGACCTATGACAGGAAGATCACTCTGAATTTATCCAACAAGTATTACCCCTAGGGGAACGGTGTTGCTGAATCGAACAACAAAAATTTACTTGAAGTGATCAAACATCTATTAGAACAGAATCCTCAGGACTGGCACCAAAAGTTGAGATTCGCCCTCTGGTCAGATCGTATTCAAATTAAGGAAGCCTTGAGGACATCCCCATTCCATCTATTCTATGGCTAGAACCCAATGTTCCCCATTAACCTATAAATCCTAGTTTTACAGTTCATGTAGGAATTCAGCGACCGGGACAACATCGTGGAGGTTCGGCTCCTAAATATGGTGTGAATGGAAGAACAAAGAGACGCATCCCTTGAACATTTTGCATGTCACCAAGTAGTAGTGAAATGATGGTTTGATCGAAGAGCCCAGTATAAGGCCTTTCAGATTTCAAACTTGGTCCTCTTATGGGATAAGGCCTGGGAAAAGAAAGGAAAACACACCAAATTCCAATAGCTCTGGCTTAGACCATACTTGATCTCAGAGATCTGCAGGGAAAATACCTATCACCTCAGTACCATGACCGGAGAAGTCATTCCATTTCCTATCAATGGACAGTTTCTCAAATATTATTTTGAATGAGGTAGGTTTGTCCAGAGTTGTACTATATGTAAATCTTCTCGCTTGTAAATATTCCTTCCTGGTGCTCCATTTGGGGTGCCTTGTCTTGTAAATAGTTTTGTTGGCCATCCCCTAGGACTGCCCCTTTCCTTTTTGTTTTGTTTTCAGCTTTGTTCTTTCTTTTCTAGGCCCCCAGTGTTTTTCTCCCCCTTTTTTTGTAGGCCGGTATGCTTCTCATAACATCTGGTCTCCGGGATGGTACCTTCTACATTATGGTGAACTTGGGATCTATTGTTAGCATGGTGGAATTGGCCTGTGCTTCAGAGTTATTTTGTAAGTTTGGTAATAGGCTATGAGTGATCTTCATTGGGTTCATCCCCAGAAGTCTGGAAATCAGGTAAATCAAAATTAAAAGGAACAAGTAATCGAACACACCGAGAGTAGATCGGTCGCACTAGTTTGTTGGCCCAAGTTTGAAAAACTTTTAAAGTTCTTCCTGGGTCTAGAGTTTTTCTTCCCTATTTAGCAAATTGAGGTGGATGGAAGGGTGAAAGAAGTACCGCCATTAAAATTAGCTAAGATTAATCTTAATGGTGAAAGGAGTACCGCCTTCCCACCCAGGAAAGAATAAAAAGAAATAACTAGAAAAGAATGGGAGAAATTCTAGTCCCCGGAGGAAACGAGCAGTTTTGATGAGTTTGGATTGATATATTTAGTGCCTCTTCTCTGCTTCTCCCAGAGGTCATTAGCTTGATTTTCTTTCAAAGCACACACTTCACAACTGACAAAAGACCATGGAATGAATCATGTATGGGCCGGATTTTCTCAAACGCTTTGCACCTGGCGAGGATACCCCAAGTAACGATTGGTTCTGGTTCTGCTAACCAGAGATTCTTCGATTCTCAAATGCACTAAGGCATTCATCCCAGATATTCACCATTTGTTATGCCCTACATACCTGTCTGTACATTTTGTGTGCAAAATGTTGGGTCCCCTCTTTTCATTTTTGGCTCTTTCCTTGTTTTCTATTTTCTTTGTTTTCTTCTCCGGGTTTTCCCTCATGCGGGGTTTGTTTTCTTTTTTTCTTTTGTCTTTCGTGTCTCTGGGACACGGTCCTAGAGTTTTTTTTCTTTCCAGAGCTAGATTCTAGACTCTGGGATTCTCCGCCATGATGTCTTCTCCTCGTGAGAAGATATGGTTGCATGGAATCCCCGGGCCCGGAGTCCAGAGGTCTGCCTGTTCTGGAGTTTGCAGAGGAGGAGGTAACTTGCTTTTACCTTGGGTATAAATAGAAATTACATGCCACTTTTATAGTTACCATGATTAAAACACGTGTGCATTCATAGTGATTCAAGGTGAATTAAGGCAATTTTAAGCTGTGAATTACTTCGTGCTTGGTGGACGATTACCAATTGATTCGAGGTGTCTGTTCCTGATCGTTTGAGGGAAGAACTTGTTGCAGATGTGCTCCTAATGTGCTTCTTCCCTATTGTTCTTTGTATTTCCAGGTAGGCTCTCAGCTTGTTCTTTGGATTCTTATTGTTTCTTGTGTTTTTCTTGTTGTTCCCTTTTGTTCGTTGGTCCTTGTTTCATTCATTTTGCTGGTTTGCCTTCTGCATTTTGTGTTTTTGGTTTGCCTCCCGTTGGTGGGTTGGCTCTACTAGAGGGTTGTTCACCCTCTGCACAGTTGTAGATTAATGTATACATTGTATATAGTCTTAGGGTAGTTTGTGTATATATGTAAATGTTGTAAAAATATGTGAAAATCTTGTAAACATTGTATTTTTTATGTATATATGTTTTGGCCTTCAGCCCTCTATGATTTTATGTATATATCTTGTACATCCTTCTAATTCTATGAGTTCCTCATGCCCTGTTGTGTGTTTTCACTCGCCAGACTGAGCTCGTCGAGATGGAGTCACCACGGTTTGAACTCGGCACCTCGCTGGTTTGAGCCATGGTAGCTTTCTCTCTCCTCTGTCTCATAACCTTAATGGAGGGATTAATTTCCCATGAGTGGGCATTCAAACCATGTCCCATCTGGAATTCATTTTACCCCACGTTAGCCCACTTGTCACCATTAATGCCTCTATGTCGCCTGTCACCTGACCACGTGCCAACCCACGTTAACCAAATATAGTTTCTTACTAGTCACGTTGGCACAACAACGGCTAGTTTATCCAGGCTCTGGGTCCCAAGCAATCCCTGGTCCTGTGTTTCCCCTTGTCATTTGGTTCGATTTCCCCCAGAGTTCTATTTACATCTATTGCAAGTATTCTAGGACTTTTGGTGTATACTAACACTTGTTGAACAGGTGCAGGGTGGTGACGATTTCCCCAGAGTTTTAATATTCTTTAATATGTATCATATTCTAACGATTCTCTGGTCTTGCAGGTTGCGGATAAGTTGATCAAAGATGTCTAAAATAATCACCCCTCCTGATAGCCCAGAGTTGCCTACCACTTCCACCTGGGCGGCCACCAAATCCAAGGTCGAAAGGTTGTTAGCAAAGCTGCCCTTGACCTCCAAATATCCAAAGGAGGGTGCCCTTGTGGGATCCAAGATAGAGTCTAGGGTTCAAGAAATAACAGACATAGGGCCTAGACCTTGGGCAGGAATGCAAGGCTTGATTCAAGTCATTTACAGGTTGAAGGCCACCAGAGACAATCTGGCCACTTAGATTCCTGCCCCGGCATCATTAAAGTGGAAAACTTTCCTTGTTTAGTGCAATCACCAAAGTTAATACTCCAACTGGCAATATTGTACAATGCACCAACTCAGACCATCCTACTTTCGGATCCCTGGCCATTACAGTACTTGGCAAAAATTGTTACCCTGGATGCAACAACTTTCACCTCGGGGCTGGGGATCCCACAGTTCAATGGGTCCATTATCCGGAAATGGGTCCAGACATTGCAGGAGTTCGAGGATGCTGCCCTTATCTCCCAGCAACATCTCAATAGCCACTGGCTAAAAATCCCAATGAGGGATCGCAGGAGGATGAGGTTGGAAATTCCCCGTGGGGAGTTCAAAGAGCCCATTCAGGCGGGCATTGTATTCTTATGCAGGATCTTTGGATTACCCCATGCCTGGGATTTCTTAGCATGGATGTACTACTTTCTGTACTACATCACCACTCGCAGTCAGACCTTCAACTGGGCGGCCCTCATATCCAATCATGTGGACAAACAGCTAAAGGGCATCGTCCAGAATTCCAAGTTTTACAAGGAAACCAACCTCTTTATACTTTGTGTCTCAAAACTTGTCTTCTATGGGAACTATCTCAATAAAGACTGACTTTTCCAGGTTTGGGAACGGTTGGGGAACTTGGAAATGGGCCGGGCTAGGTAACACCATGGGATCATTATCCCCAACTGCAATGGGAACTCAGTTTCTCAAATTTCTGTCAGGTAAATGATGCTTTCATTTACCACAACATCCTACCACTTACTCGGGATTCCGAGTACCGAATGTCACAGGTGGTGATGAATTTGGTCAAAACCTATGGCTGCTATTTTATTCAATTCACACACCACACCTACATTCGGGTGACCAGCTTCTCTCGGAAGCCCCATCTTCTTCCCCGGTATTGCAGGGACAATTTTTTTCTTTTAGAGTTCTGCCGACAGATGATGGATCTGCATGCCTTCTTTACATTGAAGAAGGTCATCAACGTCTCATTCCCATTCTCATGCGGGAATTATACATACAGCCTCACTACAGCTTGAGAGGCAGACAGTAAATTGAAAAACCTGGTGCTGGTGGTATTCCACCATGCCTGGAAGAACTACGATCCCCTCGGCAAGATTTTCATAGCACTTCCCTGGGCATCACCGCCACACGAAGTGGACATTGAAGATTTTTGGGCTGACTGCCAAGATAGTTTTGACCTCCGGGCCCGACAGCATTCACGGATGAGAAAAGGGCTCGTGAAAACACTTGACCTCCAAAATTTTCCGAAGGGTTTCTCAGATGATGGGCAGCTGGAGGACCCAACATACAAGGGATAGGGGCTAGATAAGCTAGATCTCCCTCCGGTGGACTGGGCCACCCCTGAAAACTTAATAATTGAAGGGGTATGTCACCCTATTTTATAATTAAGTCACTAATAATTTACTCAGGTGTGTCCCAAGAGCACCCAGAAGAAACCAATGGCTCATAAGGCTACTCCCTCTTTAGTCGATGTTAGACCTTCTTCATTTTTCGCAGTCTCCGAACCAAGCACGAGCAAAGGAAAAGAGAAAGAGGGCACCCCAGCAAAGGTGCCTCCCCAAGTTCCCACCCTTCTAATGGCCCAACTACATCAACAAATAGAGTCGGTAAGGCTGACCAGCCAATAGATAAGTACGCAGATATCCTCTGGCCCCCTTGTAGCTCCAATGGCTTCTGCTTGCCCAGCGGGATCCCCGTCGTTGGTTGCAATGATGAGAAGACAGACTTTCACTAACGCGGAGTCTACCAGCATTCTAGATGTTGGGGTTCCACTGACAAGAAAGAAGAAGAATAAGGTGACCCCTACACCAAGCGCAGCCGCCAGTCTTGGTATGTCGGATGTGCCCCCGGTGGATGTCAGTTCAGACTCTCTTGAACTAGAAGATATTTCTGGCTCCTCACCCCCACACGATGACTTCGATGAGACTTTCTTGATAGAGGAGCTCATGGACCTCCAATAAGGTATAATTCATGCGGTGGAGGAAATTGTTTCTCAGGATAAGGAAGAGGCCCTCATAGAAAAGGAAATCCCAGAAGAAGAGGATACATCAGAATAAGAGGCGCGGGAGGATGCACAAAAGGAGCCTGAGCAGGAGAAGATACCGGTCCAGGAGACCAAAGACACACCAAGGAAACCAACAAATGAGCAACCGATGGTCAGGAACCCAGACCCATGGGATCAATTGCACCCTCAGTCATTACGTTCCAAATGCCTTCAGTTACTCTGGGTGATCAAGTGCCCCAACGCACATTTGGTGAGGTAGTAACAAAGGCCACCTTGTTAAATTTTGGCTAGAGACCTCACCCACCTCCTAAGGATGTTCCAATGGAGGAGAATGCTCCAACAGAGGCCCAAGATTAGTAGTAGCAGATTGATCAGGAAGTCCTGGATAATGAAACGTAGGATCTGATGCTAGGAGGGACGAAGTAGTCCCAGAAGATGCAGGCAATGTTGAGACTAGAGAAAAGGTTCAAGACATTACGATAGAGGACGCCAGCATGGAAGAAAATATTGATGGTTTCAGAGAACAAGAAAAGGAACAAGAACGAGCGAGAAAGAGCTCGAAGATAATATACATTCCAGGAACACACCGCCAGATTCTGAAAGGAATTTGATGAATAGGTCTTAACAGTAAGGCCGCTCCAGCCACCCCAATGGCTGGTCAAATCAAGGAAAAGAAAGGCATTGGTGGTAACATCAGGTGCTACACTCTCATTGGCTGAGATGATGGCCAAAAATGCAGAGGCCCAAAAACCCAATAAAGCATGGACAGTCCATACTCTCTAGACTGGTCCAATAGGCAGCACAGTTGTGACTATCGCAACACCCCCACCAGGTGCAGATGAGGCGGTTGTAAGGCCTGAAGATTATAACATAACAGAAGTGGCACTGGGGAGGAGAGACAAGAAAGGTGAATTGGACTTGCTAAGGGAGGCCACAAAAGCAGTAGAGGCCAGATACATCAAGGAGGGCCAGAAGTTGAAGGAAGAAAGAGATACTAATGCCAATCTCCTCGCGCTTCAGGCTGAACTTACATAGCCTTTGGCCAAGGTCCACCTTGGAACCCCTTCCTCAGGATTGCTACTTGCACAGGGCAACGTGGATTCTCTACGGTTCATGAAGAAGAAGGCACAAGCTTTAGATGGGTGGGCCGTCAAACAAGTTGCCACCACGAGACAATTTCTGGTAGCGTCCCTCTTGGACATTTATCAGGTGACACTCTTCTCAGCTAGGCAAAGGGCTCCGCTCTTATATGGGAGAAAGATTTAGTAAAGTATGAAAAATGGAAGGTCGGGCTGGAAGAAATTTGCAACATAGGTGAAGAAGTCACCACAGAGGTGGGGATTTTGGGAGATGAATCATATGATTCCCTCCAGGCCCAATACTCCAGACTTGTCCTTGGGACTAAGGTATGCAAGGAACTAGTAAAGGCCTTGAAAGAGAAGGTGACAGTGGCCCAATACCCCTTGGGCCTGTTTCAAGCATTCATGGCTGGGGTATCACAAGTCAATCCCTTCACCACCAAAACATGTACCCCGGAGGACTACGTCCTCAGCAAGTTTGATGAACGAATGGAGTCCCTGCATCTGCCTTCTGGAGATTTTGACCAGGGCAGGCTATCTAGATTATCCAAGACAATGATCTGGTCGCATGATACTATCAAGTTGGTGGATGAATTTCAAAATGGGGCCAGAGATGTTGAAGAAGCATTGGAGGCTGTTCGCAGTTGGTGGGACAACATCAGAGATGTAGATGAGGAAAGCATAGGCCAAGTGTTGGAGGCTTGGGAAAAATCATAAGGAGCAATAAAGCCCTCCAGACTCTGGAGATGATCGTCAGGAGATGTATTTTTTGTATTCATTCATTCTTTTGGAATGCAAGTTCCTGAATCCCAGAATTCTAGATCCCACATTTTTGTATTCTTTAAGTGACCCATGTCTCGGTTCCCAAGGCCGACCGGTCACTTTCAAGGCAGTCAGTAAAAGGTGTCAAAAAATAGGTAACCGCAATAAGGCACGTCAGCTCAATAAGAGGGTTCTGACAGATGGTCTTCCCAAGGCGTTGCTCCAACATGACACTTGGTACATCGAAGACAGCAAGCCACCCTCCCATTTATGAGGCATGTAGCCTCGATCCCCGGGGGATCAGATTTCTTCTTTTCTCCTCCCGTCTCTCTTCTCAAGGCCGATTCTTCCATTCCCCTTTTCTTGTCTTATTCTTCTGACATGTCAAACATTTTCCATCTTGAGGTCTTTTTTAGCATGGCGCAGGTAGTATCAACCACCAGAAATATTATTATATGGTAAAGTGTAAAATAAATTAGGTTAAGTTTTAGGTCAAATCTGGTGTATAAATAATAAGTCTGACCTCATTCCAAGGGTCAGAAAAATTGATGATTTTGTAGTCCATAGCTAACAGCAATTTGGTTTTCTCATTTCTTAGTTGTAGAGCTCAACACTCCTTAGTTTCTAAGCTTTTAGTAGTTAATTGCTCCCCTAGAGCCACCATTATAACACGCACCAATGTTTGCTGGAGATATGTTAATGAGGAAGGAAGGGTTCTATCAATGACATTGTTAGCATTCTAATCTCTGGGTTAATGGTATTATTTGTTTTATGTTCTTATGTCCTTTGCTCTAGTACTTCAAGTAGATTAACGACCTCCTTTTCCTTTGCTATTGATTAAATATGAGCGGATGGTTCTATATTTCTTCAGTATTTAGTGTAGCGTGTTAGAGCATTGTCGATGTTTTGAATGTTCAGTATAATATAGGTAGATGAAATATTTATAACTCTGCAATATCTTTTGAAGTTTATTTGGTTAAGCTAATGATGAACACTTGCAGGAAACCCCACTTACTTAAATCCCCAGAGAAGACAAGCCAAGATAACCAACTATCTCCCCAAACAAAATAGTCACATTCCCAACTAAGCTCCTGCACTGTCGAGACCCAACTCTCACATGCTTGAAGGCCCAGGGAATCTAAATTCCCCAGAAAACCTTTACAGGCAAAGTTGTCGGTACCCCGGTACCTGGTGACAACTTACATCTATTGGCGAACGCTGTCACAATGGCCCATCAACAATTCCTTATCTATCAAAATCAGTTGCCTGATGAATTCCATTGCTACAATCCTTGGTGGTACATGGAATGTCAAAACATGGGGAGGATGGTTACACCCATACACCCTGATTAATGTGAAATTATTTTCATATTAGAAATCACCCCAGTTGTCATCTCCTGGCCATTTGTCAAGATACTCGATGGTCTGAGTAGTTGTATCACATTGACTGGTAGCCTAGTCTTGTTGACACCTATGCACTTAAGAATTGGATACACTATCCAATTTTTGAAGGCACAAAACTCTTGTTCCCTAGAGGTGTAGTTCCACACTCTTAGACAAAATTGAATGGGGTTGGGCTAGTTCTGGTGAAACCTCTGAGGCCTTAGACACTGACAATTCATGATAGGGAAGTTTTAGTACAAGATTAAATGCATTAGAATGGATTAATGCATAAATCTAGGGTTGTCCTTTTTGTTCTGTATATCAAAAAACCCCTGGTGTATTTGATCTATGATATACTAGATATAATCATAGTTGGTACTGGTGTGAGGGCTCTTCATATCCTAGACCATCATCAAGATGTCTGAGGTGATTCTCTTTGGTCCTCCATCCTTTCCTAACACTCTGCATAGTACATAGGATATATACTTCATGTAGAATTTCAAGTCCTTATAGTAGTATGGGGCAGTCCCTAGAATGGGTGCAATGCAGTTCTTCATTCTTCTTGGCACATGATGCTCCTGAATCAATTTGGAAGCAATGCCACTCTCTCTCATATATTTGTTCTGTAAACTCTTCAAGTTGATCTAAGTGGCCATTGTATGGTATACATTGAAGGCTTTCATGAATTAATTCATGTCTAGGGTAGCTAGGGCTTTACTGTCATCCCTTTTGATTTTTTTGGTTAGGGTATCATACCTACTGGCCATTTCTAGGATGAAATTGGCATCTACAAAGATATCTGGGACAATTAACTTGACCAATCCACAAGTCCATGGGTTTGATATAGGCACAGCTTCATCACTATTGTTATAAAAATAATTAAACAGGGAATAACCAGAGGATCCTGGGGTTTTAGCATCCCTAGTAAAGCTCAAATCATCTATAAGGGTATCAGCACTTACCTTTCTATTTTGGCTTGATCCTAGCAACAAGGAAATGAATTCTTCAAAGTAGTTGCACTTTCCTTTCATATCATCATCAGCATCATCACTTCTCCCACTGGTAGATGCTACACTCACTGCTCAACTCATCTTGTTATGTTCAAATTTATGTTACAGATATTCAAACAAATCTCCTCCAAACCCTCACCACAAGCTGTCAATTACTCTGTAATTTGAACTTCTGAGCACTGAAAACACTGCCAATCACAATTCCCTCTGAATTTTGAACCATGAAATCACTTTTCTCAATACATACTGCTGGAGAATTCTTTTTTTCTTGGAAAATACTAAACTTTTATAAAACTCTTAGCTCTGAAAACTTGGAAGCTGGTAAAAATTAAATGGCAATGGATACACTTACTTATAACTGAGAAATCAATGCAACCATCTCTTCAAAACTGGTAAACTTAAAATTCAATCACTTCTACCATTAGTTTACACACTGTGACATCAATTCTGGTTCTAGCCATGGCATTTCAAACTGACATGCAATCAATTATCAATGAGTGCATTTTTCTTATTAGAACCTTAATAAAACTTGAAAAGAGTTCAAAATCAAATCTGATTGGCTATCATTAATCACAACTTGGCTACTTTTCCATCTGGCATAAAATTCTAAAATCCTATTGGCTAGCAACTGTCCACCATGGCATCGAAGAAAAGTCTTCTTTTTAACTCTGGTTCTATTTTTGGTGACCTAGCGACTGTGTAATATCATTGTCTCTTGATGTTCATTCTTACTATGGTTTGTTACCGAGACTTAGTGACTGTCATTGGATCAATCTTCAGATCAATGGTTATCTCCATGTCGCTTGATATTTTCACTTAACTCATGTTCTTATAGAGACACTATGACTAAGCCTTTCTTCTAACTATTCTTTAACCTTAGCTTATATCCAGAGACTTGGCGACTGTTATATCTCTTTGTTGTTGAACCAATCTACTAACTCACGGTTTATCTAGAGACCACGCGACAAACACCTTTTGTCTCTTTATCGCTTGATAATTTTACTTTTATTATTTGCATCTGGAGATAACATGATTACTGTTGATCTTCTTTTCTTTTGCATCTGATGGTTGTTGCCAAGTCTCTTGATTCTCATAGCAAACCGTAATCTTTAATGAGACTTTGTGACTATAATCTCTAAGTTGATAGATGCACCTTTTCTTATTAGAGACTACGCGACTGAATAACACGTATCTCATCTTTCCCTTTGTCTCCTAATCGCCAGATCTCATTTGACTTTTCAACTTCTTACCATGACCATGTGACTACTGTTGGATCTAGCTTTCATCTTGTGGTTGTCGCTAAGGCTCCTGATTTTCAACTTAACTCAAGATCTCTTTCGCGACTAGGCGACAACACTGTTATTCAAACTAGTATTTAACTCAGGTTTATTATGAGACAACCCGACCACCATTTGATTTAATCTAAGATGAATGGTCAGCGTTAAGTCTCCATATCTTTTGAAGCATATTCTTTTTATCAAGAGACAACGCGACCAATGTTTTTTGCTAAGTCTCCAGACTGAATGGAATATTCTTTTTTCTTCACAAGACTAAGCAGCTAATCTTATAGGCACATGCTCTATTCTCAGACTTAAGTTATGAAAAAGGTAACTTGAAAATAGAAACTCGACTGAGAATTTAGGGCTTTTTTGCATTTTCGAACAGAAATGACACTAGGGCTTAGGGTTTTTGGCATTTTTCACTAGTTTTAGGGCTGAAAACATTATTTGCAGAGATATATAAGCAATTTTCAGGCATGACTTTCAACTCTTAAGCATAGGAGTGATAGGGAACTTCAAAATTTTACAAGGCAGACAACAAACAGGAATTACAACCAACACCACGATTGAAAACCCAGCCAAGGAATCTGACTCAAGAGAGAATATGGATACAGGGATGCCTTCATCTACCATGGAGCCTATAGGCACAAATATTAATGTAGGGATAGAGGTTACCCCAGGGATCTCAAACACCTAGACCATGCAAAAAGAGCAGGTGGAGATACCAAGTGATACGCTCATAGATGAAGGAGTTAAGGAGGATACTGATACGAGACCTAGTTCATCTACTTCATCTCCCATACCTACTCCCCCTCCTTTAATTCCACCAAAGACGCCCACTCATCCTTCTTTCATTCCATAAAATACACCTATTCCTCCCCCTCCTGTTGAAATTCCCACTTCTCCACCTTCTACTCCTATTCTTGATTCACACCCGATTTTTGTAGCTCCATTTTCCACAAGGTCAACATCATCTCCTTATGCAAAATAGAGATAGGTAACAGGTCTCTAGGTAGAAATAATTATTAGTTCATCAAAAGATGTGGAAAATCCCCAAGAAGAGAATGAATCCACAAGGGGAGAAAGTACCCCTCCACAGGAGTAATCACCGGAGAAGCCCGATACCACTACTGGGGAACAATTGAGAGATGAGATAGAAGAAGTCCAGGAAGAAGAGGAAAATTCAAAAGTTAGGGAAGCCTTGGAAAAGGAAATTGAAGGAGAAAAGGGGATAGAAGACCAAAGTGCAGAAGGGACAACCTCAGTTTTGAGAATTGCCCCATGAGTCGATCACTGCCTTCACCATACCTACATGGTTTATGAAGGAGATACAACTGAGAAGGAGGGTTTATACTAAAGTGGAGGATATGGACATGACATTTTTAGGCCAAAACTTCTATAGAGGTGAACCTTGTGTACCAACACGGATGATGTCTTATGCTACTTAGGAAGACAGAGGTCGTTGGAAGGCACAAGTAGTAGTACCTATAGTAAGTACTAGCCAATCTAAGATAACTCTAGAAGATTACAATTTTGGAAGTTATCTTAGGTGAACCTACTAGAGAAGGTAGTAAAACATTGGCAGCCTTAGGATTGAGACATGCACTTGGATTCCTGGATAAGGACAAAGAAAAGATAAAGACAACAACGGAGAAAAATGAGGCATTGAAGAACTTTGTTCTTAAGACAACAGGTCGTATTGACCCAAAATTCTCAGAGGCCTCATTACAGGCCATTTTAGAAAAAAGGAACACTCCAAAATTGTCGACATGGATGAGAGATTCTTTCATCCAGGCATGTGCGGATTGGAAAATTGATTTCAAGTAGTTAGGGGAGGACACCATCAGGAAGATTATGAAGCCCTTTAGGTTTATTCTCAAGGAAGCTACCAAATTGGTGGACATGATGGGAGAAGAGCAAGGATTGGATCTCCAAACAAAGAAATGACATAAGGTTTTAGAGAACCTAAAAGTAGTAAGGAAGCAACGCTTCCAAATTATGGTCAAATTATATGAGGGGTCAAAGCTTGACAAATTTGAGGCCTAGATCAAAGGTATAACCAAAATAGTAAAGGTTTATGAGAAATGCCTCCACAAGATCAACAAAAGACACAAAGGGGTTATGATATGGGTAGAAAAAATAGAGAAGTTCTTCACCAGTATAGACCTAGATTTATATGAAGATGATGAAAACTAGGGCCTATCTCCAGTAAAGACTATTGTGCAAATATTCAAAGGGATTCTCACAGGTATCAACACTAAAGAGGATCTCCAACAATTTTTCTATTTCTAGAAGTATATACAAAGGATGCCAGAGCATGAGGAAGAGATAAAATGCTTCACTTTTGAGTTGAATACCTTCAGAGAGAAGCAAGAGAAACACTTCAAGGATGTTCAAATAGAAAACTATGATGAGGTATAGGAGATATTTCAAAGGCTCCAGAGTGCCCATTCGAACATCCTCCCAAATGACTAAGTATCAAGTTTTGGACTTAATCAAATTTTGCATAAAACTTTTCAAACACTTAGCCATTTTCCAAGGGGCACTTTTTAGGCTTTTGGCCTCCGGAAGTCTGAAATTTTGGGGCCTTCAAGAATCTACACTTATCCATTTTTCAACCATCTAATTTTCAGAGCAGAGGTCGGGGTTAGAGATTTCTGAACCATTCTGATGCCTAGGAAAGTTGCATGAAAGATCTGTTTCAGATCACACTACCTGAAGGATAGGGTTCATTTTGAGTTAACTAAATAATTTCAATCAGTTGCATGTGCACAAAAAATCTCAGAATGAAGATTCCAAAGAGAACTCCACTTTTCAGATGAAGACTTTAGTTCAAAATGGTGGAGCTCCAGTTCTGATTTCTTGTCTCTTGGGGAGATTTGGCCCTGATTTCTTTTGAAAATAAGATGTAAAAGGATTAAAAATCCATGCAAGCTTGTTAACTATCATCTAGGAGTATTTTTGCTTAAGTAATCTCTAGTTTTAAGCTTTGTTTGGCTATTTTAATGTAATTTAAACGAGCTAGCTTCAAGGTTCTAAGTTTTGTAATTGAAGCTCTATATATTCCATCATAACAATGTAATTAATGTTGGAATTTTTATGCAATAAATATACATGGCTTTGGTGCTTCCTTCATGGTGTGATTTCTTCTACTATCTATGCGAAATTGGTGACTGTGTTTATGTGTGTTCATCTATTTTAGAGAGCCAACTATGTTTATTGTGTATGGATCAACGATAGATTAAATTGGAGGTTATTGTTGTTAATTGTTTTGTTGTGACAGATGATTGGAAAGATTAGTTGTATTGATTTAAAGATAAATCTGTCTTGTGGTTGTATGCATCTTGTGGCTTCACGATCTGATAGATTTTGGAAAATCTTGCATCTGGGTAGAAGTTCCTTCAAAAGTTTGCATCTGTTGAACATAGATTTGTGATCTGATTTAATTCATGTTTCATGGGTTTCCATCTTTTTGATCATTTAATTCACAAAACAGGATTCTACAATGGTTTATGTCCGTTAGATTTTATTTCCGTAAATTTACTTACAATCCTTGTTACCCAAACCTTTTAATCTTTGTTGAAACTGATTTAAATAAGCAATAATTGTAGTTTAAAGTTAGATTTGCATCATTAGGAAATTGTATACATTAAAATTTGAGAAAATACAAAAAGTACTAAAGTTTATTTTACAGCCTGAAGTTTTGAAAGTACCAGCAAAGGCCTCCTTGTGAACATTCACATTTATCTTCAACTGAGTTTACCAAGCGGTTGTACCCTGACCACGGAGAACCTTGGGAATAACTTTTTTATTCTTTCAAGAGAGGAAATAGGATTTCAAATTCCTAGCAATTGACTTGTGTAAAGAAACGTTCAACACACACCAAGGTGCAATTGATAGTTTATTTTAGTTCATCAAGGCATATCTTAATTGCTTGCATCCTAGAGCCATTACCTACTACTTGCATACATTATTAATAACATTTATTAGGGTGTTTGCATTGCATAATCATCTAGAGCCTCTTGCATATTTTAAAGTGTTGTCCAATGTCATTTATCTTGTTGTTAAATCAACATCCTTGCATGGTTTGACACAAGGGAATCAATCGTCCTTGTCATGTGATGTTTTAAAAGTTTATAGAGATCAAATCTACAAATTAGATTTGTGATATAAATAAGTTCCACACTCAAATTATTGAATTTGTAGTTGTGGAAGTGACCTCAAATGACACGAATAATATTTATTGGTTTGAAAGAATTCATCTACTCTTCACTAATATTTGTTATACTATTAGTGAATCATATTTTGTTATTTGTTACAATTTTTAGCTAAATACATTTATTGTTTTATTGATTTTCTAAACTATTTAATTACTCAAGAGACATTATATAGTGATAATAAAGAGTTTCGTGACATTTTGTATCTACATAGAAATCAAAATACAACCAACATATTTTTGAAAAATTACAATAATACAACTAACATATATTAAAATATATATCAAAATAACGAATTATGACTTTTGTAGAAATATAATTGAAAATTACATATGAAAATAAAAGAACTCTTCAAATAGAAATATTGTAAACAATACAAATAAAATAAAATAATTTTAATTTTGAAGGATTTGTTAATTAATATAATCCTAAGAGATAGACAAATGGTCAAGCTTGTTGGAAAACACATGATTGTCACATGTTTGATTCCCCTAGATTTACTCTCAAATAGGTAGAGGGTAGCTCATACATATGGACTTTAGAAAGGTATGCATTACGACTTCATTATGTGGGTCCTACTAGATATTGATTCTTTCATTTACAAAAATTTATAAAATTTATAAAAAAATCCTTACTTGATTTATTTATCATTTTACCCAAAAAAAAATCTTAACTAAAAATTAACTTTGCATATTCTATCGATAGCAACAAATACACATTAGTAATGTTTGACAATTTTTGTAATGCTCATTAGACTTGAGTTGCAATTGTGTTGTGTACATTTATTATTGTACTTGTCGTAGGCAATATTCAGTTGTGCACGAATAGTGAATTAGTTTTACACCAATGAACCAATCATAAATCACTATTTTTTTCTTTTTCAACTATTTGTAAAGTTTAAATATTTATTTATTAATTAAATATATTCTATAAATTAATTTTTTCCATAGTTTTTAACATAGTTTTGTAATATATAATTTATATATCATTTAATTTATTTTGAAATTGGTCTTTTGGACACGGATTTAAGAGATGACGTATGCTCTGAGTTTTTCGCAGAAACTGTCGGACACTGCGCCTTCTCGGATACCACCGAATCTGGGTTGCTCTAAAAATCGTACACCATCACCAATATTCTCTACTGGCATCATTGGTAATTGCACCGAACATATGTGAAAAGCTACGAATGACAGGTGTGATCTTTCCTCAGTTTTTAATGTTCAATTGCCATCGGTTAACTCTCCTCTCTGCCATTCGGTAGAAGTCGTATTTGCTTGCATTGAAGAGCCTTTAATGGGCGCTTCAATGGCCTCTGGAGTACCTCCTTTACCCACTAGCACTAATAAACCCACTGAACATAATGCTAAACCTAAAACCTTCTCGGAAGCTATTGCCCAGTTCGCCATTGACGCCAGCGCCAAATTCACCTTTGCTCCTGCAAATGAAACCAAGGAATCTGGTAAGGGTCATGGGCTTCCCTTTAATCTTTCTCTATTGCTCCAAATTCAAAAAATTTATTAGAAATTAAAAATGAAAAGAACATGCTAAAGAACTTTGCCATCTTCTTTGCGGCAGTTGAGATTGAGAAATGCCCTCCCCGAAAATTCTTGGATGATTGGTTCCATAATTTTTGGAACCTTAAGATGGGGTTTCACATCTCCTTCTGTAGGAAATTACAGAAAGGTTTGTTTGTTATTTTCTTTAGCAATCATGAATCGCAAGATGCTATCCTTAAACGCCAATATTGGACTGTTGGCAACACCTCTTTCTATGCCCTAGCTTGGATCCCTGAGGCTGTGCACGAAGAAGTTTTGGCCTTCTCGGCCCCAAGATGGATTTTAGTCAAGCATATTTTGTCTTTCTTATGGTGGTTCTTGCCCCAAATTCTGGAACCAATTGGCAAATTTATTCATATGGATGATACTGTCAAACTTGTCCCTCATATGGATGTGCGTGTCTTGCTTTCTCTGTACCTGGGAAAAGAAATCCCTGAGGATATCTCGATCAATATTGAGTTGGAAATTTATTCATGCCCCATCAAAGTTATTGGTGGGCTCAATGCCTATTTTCTGTGTAGGAAGGAGGGCCATCTTAGAAGAGATTACCCTATTCTTAAGAAAAATCTGCCCCCGATTAAAACTCCTAACCCTAGTGTGGTTGAAACTATTCCCAGTCCCAACTTGGCTCCATCTCTTTCTAAGCCCTCACCCTCGACCACTCCCAGATTTGATACTCCTATTGTTAACCCTCCCCTCATTTCTCAGCCTTCTACAGTCGCCCAACAACTTTCTCCCACCCGAGATTCCATGCTTGAAGATGGGTTCCTTACGGTCTCTAAAAAGAGGAAGAAGAGGACCAAAACATTGAACCTCCCTGCTGGTAAACAGTCCTTGGCTTTGACACCCTTTTTGCGCACTCCCATCATTTCTCCTAAATTCTCCAGCAAACCCTCCACCCAAGTCATCACACACAACTCTTTCCCTGTGTTGGAGCATCCTAATATCGATGATGATACCTCCGAATCTTTCCCGAATCCTTCAAGGAGATTTCTGATGAATATATTGTTGAGATTATTCTGGCTAATGCCTCGCTTGATCTTAACCAGCTTTGCTCCCCAAACCTGTTCATGGATCTCAACAATACTTCTCAGCTTGTTTCGGATGATGAAATCGATCTTAATATTGATGTCCCTTCTTCTAAGCGTAGAGGTAGACCACCTGGATCCAAGAATAAGCAACCATATTCAAAAAAAATTGGAGGTGACTCTAGTGCTACTATAATGCCTAATAATGGGGCTGTGGAAGTGTGTGGTTCTTCCCCATGGTCTGTTTGATCATGAATTCCACCTTTTGGAATATCATGGGTCTTGAATCCCCGGATAGGAAACATCTTATTAAGCGTTTTCTTGACTCTGTCAAATACACTAAATTTTTAATGCTCCAAGAAATCAAAGCCACCAAATTCACTCTCGAATCCAACCTCAATTTTATTTAATGATATTAATTTTATCACATAGCACCCTAGAGGCAGGGGTGGCATTGCCATCTTAATGCATCCTAAGTGGGAAAGGGCTATTACTAGTACCGTGATTTCCCCTTGTAATCGTGCCCTGTGGATTATGTTTAAGCTCAATAACATTGAATTTGGCATCTGTTTTGTCTACGCCTCTAACGATTATAATGAAAGGACCCAACTTTGGGCCTGGCTTGACTCCCTTCCTAACATACCTTGGTGTTTAGGAGGGGACTTCAATATGATTGAGTCTCAGGTTGATAATATTGGGGGTCTTCCCTTCAGCTGGAAAGGCACTGAGAAAGCTCAGTGGGATAAACTCAAACAAAATAAAATTTTGTACGATCCTCTGTCTGGATCCAAGAACTCCAGCACTGGCCTTTGGCACACTTGGTGCAACTTCCAAAAGGGCCAGCTCGAATCTACTCTAGGTTGGACCGGTTTTATGCTAACCAAAATCTGTTCTCTGTCTTATCTGACAAGTTTGGTAACCCAGTCCGTGTCTTCCTCACTACCCTTTCTGATCACCACCTGATCACTATCTCTTTCAAGCTCAACTTTTTCTCTTCTAGGGCTAAGCCCTCCAACCCCAAATTCATTCTCAATTCCAATCTTCTGCATGATGAAGATATTATGTTGGCGGTCAACCTCATTAGTAATATTAACAAAGCTCAGTACTCCTCCTTATCCCACATTGACCGATGGAATATTAACATTAATACTTGGAGAAACTTACTTAGAACCTTAGGCCAAAAGAGGGCCAAAGATTCTAGGATCGTTGAAAAATGTCTTACTAATAATCTTTTGGAGGCTGAGAGTAGAATTCAAGATAGTCCTTCAGATGAGTCTCTTATCTCTTATGTGGCCAATGCCAAGGATGCCCTTAGATTACACCAACAGTGCAAGATTAAGGGTGCTCAAATTAGATCCCGAGCCCACTGGTTACAAGAGGGTGAATCCATTGATAGAATTATCATTGACAATAAAGAGCTTACTGATATTGAAGACATAAAACATGCCTTTGCCACTTATTACAAGAACCTTTTTACTTCTGAGGATACAAAGGAGGCTATCTCCCTTAGGAATCAATGTAAATATCTGATTCCTAACAAGATCTCCACTATTGATGCCTCTTTGCTCAGCAAGGAGATCTCTTTGGAGGGAATTGAGAATGCCATAAATAAAATGAGTTGTGACAAATCTCCAGGGCCCGATGGGCTCCCTGTTGAATTCTACAAGGCCAACAGTACCTGGATCTGCAAAGATCTACATGAAATCTATAGGGAAGCTCTGGTCTCTGGCACCCTGGGCAGAAACATTAACAGTGGCATCATTAAACTGCTCCCTAAAGAGGGGGACAAGGCTCTGCTTAAGAATTGGCGCCCTATCACATTGTTGAATGTCTCCTATAAGATCTTTGCCAAAATCTTAGCTGCTAGGTTAGAGAAAATTTTACCTAAATTTGTGTGCCCTACCCAAACTGGATTCATAAAAGGTAGATATATTCTGGAGAATCTCATTGCTAGATGGGAGGCCTTGAACTGGGCTAATGATTCTAAATAGAATTCTCCTATGTTCTTGCTTGATTTTGAAAAAGCTTATGATAGAATTGAGTGGAGTTTCATTTCTATGATGCTAGATGCTTTTGGATTCCCAGTTTTCTTTTGTAAAGAAGTAAATGTTCTGCTCAAAGATGCTTTTGCCCAAGTTGATATCAATGGGTCTCTAACTTAATCCATTCCTCTTTCCTGCTCCATTAGATAGGGGCGCCCCTTAGCCCCTGCCCTCTTTGCCATCGTTGTTGATGCCTTGTTTTATATCCTTAGAGATGACTCTCTCTCCCCACCTGTGAAAGGTATTTCCCTTCCTAATGACTATGACCTTATTAACTGTCAGTTTGCAGATGATACTGCCATTTTCCATGAATCCTCTGAAACTAATTTTGAGAATGTTCTTGAGAATCTTAAAATATTTTGTGCTATCTCTGGAGCTCGGTTATCTCATACCAAGTCTATATGTCTTGGGTGGGATGAACAGCCTCCTACTTGGATTAAGAAATTTGATTTCCAGTAGGGAGGACTGCACACCATTGTCAAATATCTTGGTATTCTGTTCTCTATTGAACCCTCCCTCAAAGATATGTGGCTCTGGGTTAAGGAGAAAATTTCTAAAAAGCTGAATAAATGGCACAATCGATCCCTATCCCTTGCTGGTAGAGTTCAGGTTTGCCAAAAGATTCTATCTTCTTACAATATCTATTACTCTTCAACCTAGATGTTCAGTAATTATCAAGTTTTAGAAATTCAAAAATACATTAGGAACTATCTTTGGTCTGATGGGAAAGGCAACAAAAAGTTGCATGTCGTTAGATGGGAATGGTGTCACTCAGACAAACTCCTTGGGGGTCTAGGCTTGAAGGATCTTAAAACCATGGGGATTGCCTTGGCTGCCAATTCCACTCTCTTTCTGGGGATGATCCTTGGAAAGTGCTTATTAGAAGCAATATAGAAAGAGGTTTCCCCAAAAATGCCAAATCTTGGAAGAACCTTCCTTTGGCGGATCTTATCTTAGGGGATTTTTCGGTCTTCGTTCAAGGCTCGGCTGTTTTCAAATCAATTTGGAAGGCCTGGAGCAAAGTCAAGAATCTTGCCACTAATAAGGCTTTCCATGATGATAATCAGCTCTTTGGTGAAAGATCCATTTGGTGGAATCTTCAAAGATCAGGTAAGCCCCTTGCCCTCTCCCAAGGATGTTCTGCCAAGCTTTGGCATAAAATGGGTATAGCTCAATTTATTGATCTTTTCGAGAATAACTGTTTGATTAGCTGGGAAGAGTTAAGAACCAGATTCAACATTCCTCTCTCCCAGAAAAAGACTTATAAGCTGCTCAGTGACGCCTATAGAACTCTTCCTACCTGCTGTCATATTGATTCTGATAGACTTAGTATTATTAAATGGCCCGATGGAACCTCCATGAACCAAATCAAGGCCAAAAACATATATAAAGTGATTGGGTATGATGACTCAATTATTGATCATGTTAATAAACTTTGGTACTCTAGCATGGACATCCCTACTTGGAAGAAGATCTTTGGCAGACTATGGAAATCGCCTATAGAACCTAAACTCAAGTGTTTTAAATGGTTACTTTCTCTCGACGGACTCCCTATTAAAGATGAGTTCACTACTGTGCATTATTGTAATATTTGTAGAGTTCCTGAAACTGGTAGACACATCTTCTTTGATTGTAGCTTTGCCAAAGAGATATGGCTTATGTTTGGCATTTCTATTCCTAATAATGTTAATGTTCTTGATACTATCACTGGGCAAATTGATGACATGAAAAAGGATACTAATCTTTTTTGGCATATTCTCTCCTCTAACATTCTTTGACAGGTCTAGAAGTGCAGGAATGAGGAAAGGTTTCAAGGTAATCCCAGGGTTCTTACTGAGTCTTACAAAAGTCTCACATTCTCTAAAATCTTTCAGTAGGTGCAAATTACCATGAGGGTGGAGAAGGACAAGTTCAAAAGACTGCTCAAGAACGGGCATGCAACTTTCTTTGCTTATGAAGTCAAAGATGGCCACGCATGGAGATCTCATATGGACAATCTGCACCTGTTTGAACGAACCATTAAAGAATTTAATCGAGAACTCTAGAAAAATAGCAAGCTTGCCTCTGACAACATGATCTTCCTTCTGCATCAAATTCAGAAGAAGGATATCGTTTGGATGGAAGGAAACATGGGGTGGACCGCCTAGATGGACACCTTTGATGATCTTCTTAACTACTCTTTGTTTTACTCTCTCTATTTCTTGTCGATGTAACTATCTGGCTACTCTCGGTTGAGGCACTGCCTCTGAATTTTGGTGTTTTGTTGTCATACTGTGAACTGATTCAGTTTCCCTATTTTGATCTCCTTATTATTAATACAAAAAAAAATTGGTCTTTTAATTTACAATATAGTATATTTATGAGATACTATATTTTATAATGTAAACATGTTATTTTCATTAAAAAAATTCAATTATTTATAATATATAACTGTTATATATTCTAAAAAATTTACTATATTATATTTTTAAGACCCATCCCATCATCATTACTTACTGTTTGTTTGTCCCCACACACAAACATAATAAAGAATTTTTTTTTACATTTACTATATTTCTTACCATTATTTATTTTCAAATAAATCTAAATGTTTTACCAAAGAATTTTATTCACTCTCCCATCATATAAGAAAGAATTATTTAATGTCCTTTTCAAAAATTATAAATTAAGTTCAAATATGTGGTTTAGTGATAGAAAGGCTATGTATGTTCTATTTTCAAGTTGGCAATAGGTAACATCAGTAAAAATAAAAGAATTCTAATTTTATAGGATTCTTTAATTAATATAATTCTTAGAGATGGACCAAATGGTCAAGTTTGTTGGGAAATTCATGATTGTTACATCTTTTATATTTCTAAATAGATGGAGGGTAGTTCATACATATGACGTTTAGAATTATACTTGTTATATTCGCATTAAGTATTATAGTTGAGTTATTAATGAATATGGTTGTGTACCATAATATCACATATTTTTCAACTCTACTTAATAGATGTGTAGTCTTTTATTCTATTAAAATAATTTAGAAACATATATATATATATATATATATATATATATTCAACTCATCATCATTATTGTTTATTTGTCCCACACACAAAAATAACAAAAAAAAATTATTTTACATTTATTATATTTCTAACCATTTTTTTAATAAGTCTAAATGTTTTACCATATATTTATATAAAAGGATTTTATCCACCTTTCTTCATATAAGAAAGAATTCTTTTATACCAGTAATTGATTCTAGTGATAGAAAGGCTATGTATGTTCTATTTTGAAGTTAACAATGGGTGACATAAGTACTACCTTATGATTATCATGTTTTAAACATGTAACTAATTTGTTTAACATAATATACGGGTAAACTGTTCATACGCCGTCAAATTTGGGAAGGGGCCAACGATCCGTTGCGTAACGGATAGTCAAGTGAAGATGCGGTGTGGACCACATTTGTATATTTTATATTCTGCCTCCTTACTTTATAGCTGGACTGTTATCATGCCATTCACTTTCCCGTGAAGAGTATAATACTTCAATATTTATCTTCACACGGAAGTTGGTGCGCGCAGAGGAGTGCACTTTATTTTTAATTAATAAAACTGATGGTACACTATTCTGTTTTCTTTTGTTTTTCCGGGTGCCGCGGGGTGATTTTGCGCTTAGCACGACGCGATTATAATGATTTGTGGAAAAAACAACACTTGGAAATTGGCCCACACACGAGAAATGCACGGAAATTTGCCACAGTCACCTATGTTGGAAATGGCACTGTATTTTATGATATAATAAAGGCCAGTCCCCTTTATTTTCTTTTAAAAGACCAACTAGACATACAAAGCGAATAATCAGAGGACAAAGGAGCCGAAAGTGCTCTCCAATTACAATTTAATCTACACGGGGGACCCAGTAGTAACGAATAGTCTTGGGACTATAGAGTTTGAAATTATTAAGGCCCCGTTTGTTTGAGGGGTAGAAATGGAATTTGATGCTCAAAACCTGGGTTTGGGTTGAAAGCCGTTTGGTGCATTAAAACAATAATCTGAATATAGTTTCCATCTTCTAATTTCGGGCTAAAATGAGGGTTTGCATCTTCCACCCAAATAAGTGGAATACAATTTCAAAACCTGGTTTTATGTTTTTTTTAATCCCATTTTATAATTTCGTTGAGTCCATGGGTTTTGCGTGATTGGAGATTGGGATCGATCCTCTTATTTCCTTCAATCACTCGATCCTCTTACCGTAAGTGAAGCTATTGAGGCGGAGCAGCTCCAATTCCAATTTTGAACTTGGCAACCAAACAGAGAAGATGGATTGATTCATTCATCTTCCAGGTCAACCAAACGGTCCAACTATATCCGGAAGATGCAAAACCAGAATTTCAAAACTCTATTTTGAGATAATAAGGTTTTGAGTCCAATTCCAATTCCTCAAACAAACGGGGCCTTAGGACTTTCTTTAAAAGGTTGCTTTAGTTTTCACCTCTCGTTTTGAGTTAAAAGGTTTGTATTTACTCTTAATTAAAACATTTAGTAGCAATTGTATCTCGGCATGCAATGGGTATGAAGAGGTGTGGAAAGTCAATTAGGACTTTCTTTCTTTCTTTCTTTCTTTTTTAATAATTTTGTCTAGTACATGAAACTAAACTAAAACCTATGAGTCATAAAGATAATCAAGTTCAATTGCCAACATGTTCATCTTATGTTTGCAATAGGGGGAGAGAGAGAGAGAGAGAGAGAGAGGTGAAAGAAATAATGTGGAGGGATAGATATAGAGAGGAAAAGAGATGCAAATATAAAGGTCTAAAAAGAGGGAGGGTTNCAAGATAAAGAAAGAGCAAGAGAGGAAGAGGGAATATTAGGTAGAGAGATAGAGAGAGGTAGAGGGAGAGATATAAAGAGAGGGGAAAAGGAATAGAGAGATTACGAGATAGACAAATAGAGAGAACCAAAGGTAGAAAAATAGATAGGGAGAGAGGAGAAGAGAAATATGGGGAGATAAAGGGAGAAATAGCCATGTAAAAGAGAAAGATAGAGATATAGATATACCTAAAGATAAAGAGAGAGAGAAGTAGAGGTAAACATATAGATAAGGTGATAGGCACGAAATGTGTGAGGGAGAGTTGGGGAGAGATAGAGGGGAGGGAGAAAGAGGGAGGTAGAGAGAGGGAGGTAGATAGG
>MU227919.1:121420-139268 GCA_018584345.1 Thuja plicata | reverse complement strand
CACATGGGTAACTTCACCCACCTCTTCAGTTCAAAAAGGTAACTCATAATTAGCTCCTTAGTTAACCAAACTCTATCTCCTCTTAACCAAATAAAAAGGTGGAGTTTACTGAGGATCTCTCCTGTTCTTTTTGATCACAACCATTCATCTCCCCATCTCTGGGATTGATCTCAACCATTCATTTCATCATCATTTCCTATATAATAAATCCTTCATAACCATTTGAAGGATCCAGGATTTCAAGCTTACAAGCGCCATTACTCTATCAACATTCAAGCTATCTTGCGATCACCCACACATTTCAATTGTCAAATTCTCGACGCTTCTCAAGTCATAGACGCTGCCCCGCCAATACTGAGCATCAAGAACAGCGTTTCGGAAGGAGTAGAGAGAAACAATAGAAGCTTCAAGCATCGAAGGGTTTGCATTCATTTGTCTTCCTTTCTCTTGTTTGTATATTTTATTGCTCACGTTTCTGTTATTCGTTTAGTAGTAATTGTGTACTTGATTTGCATTCACTTGTGAACCTTGGCTACTAACCCCCACCCTTGGAAAGCTGTGGGAAACCGGAGAGAGAGACGTACAAAAGGTTATGCTTTCAACAATGCATAAAAGTCAAGTATTCACTAAGTGACAGATAACACCGACGGAGTGCACACCATCAGTAAAGGCAAAGAAGAAAAGTCACAGTGAGACCCGATGAGCAGAAGATAGTGTTTCTCAATGAAGCAAACTACAAAGTTGCCTGATGAGTAAAAATCTAATGATGCCCGACGGACAGAGATCCTGAAGTTAACTAAAGAGTTGACCGACAGAACAAAGAGTTCAAAAAATGACAAAATATCTAGCTGGCAAGAGCTAAAGATAGACTTAACTGGTTGTTTTCTTTGTTTTATTCGACCAGAGTTAAGTATTTGATTTAAAACTAATTTATACAGTTGGCATAAAGATAACTACGAGATAAATCAGGAGTTATTCTTTAAATCAAATTGGCTAGATTATTTTTCACGCCAAGAATCAAGAATCAAGAAATAGTGAATATCATGTCTATACAAGAGACAAGCTTAATTCATTTTCATATCACATGAAAAGGGGATTAAGGGGAGTAAATAGAAAGAGGATGCTAAAGAGAAACTAATGAAGAACAAATTCATGCAGTACTGATCAATCAAGCTGAAGGAGAGCTAAGGAATTCTGCAGACACTGACAAACATTAAGCACAACATCACAGAGTAGAAAGTATGAAGCACAAAAGAATTGAATTGATAAATTGATCAGAGAGGTAATGTACTTAAATAGATTTGAAATCTGCAATTCAAGTTGCATTAGAAACAGGTCATTTTGTTTCAGTTTAACCATTGAAGCATCAAGTCTCTTAACATAGCAGGACTTAACAATCTTCTATATATTGAGGTACATTCCAAGGAGTGCCAAAAAGGTTGATTCATGAAAGTAGCATTGGATATGCCCGATACTAAGTGACAACCTATATGTGTAAAATCCTCTAACAAGGTCACACCTAACAGTGTGTTTGTAACCTTTAACAGGGTTGGCTCCTAACAGGGCTCACTTCAGAAGAGTGAAAATTTGGGGTACCGGTCTCGGTGGTTTTTTCCCTTAACAGAGTTTCCACGTTAAAATTCATGTGTTATATGTGTGTATGATATATTTCTTTACTATTTTGTATCTTACATAATTCATTCTAGATTCATCGATATACTCTGCATATTTACTGTATTTCGGTAAATAGTTATACAGCTTATCGGTAATGAAGGAGAATAAGGACAGACAAGGAAAACCGATAGATAGTTAATCATTATAAGTATTTAATGACATGCATCTTGTAGGTACATAATAATTTGAGGTTTATTGATTGGTGGTTAAGTTTAAGGATAAGAATTTGAGGCCACTGATTCACCCCCCCTCTCAGTTATTACTACCGAGAGAGAGAGAGAGAGAGAGAGAGAGAGGAAAAAATAGAGAGTTTTTGGGTATATGCATTAGAGAAAGAGAAGAAAAGTACAAAGATATAAAAAGAGAGAGTGATGGAGGAGAGAGGGATAGTGAGGGACAAAGATATAAAGAGGGAGAGGGAGAGGGAGAGGTAAGGATAGAAAGAAGGAGAGAGACGGATGGATAGGGATAAAAAGAGTTAGAGATATAGATACAAAGGAGAACTAGAGTATATATACAACTTGTGAAATAACTTGCAAAAGAGAAGGAGAGATGGAAGGAGAGAGAAAGAAAGACATGAAGAAATGTAGATAAAGTGAGGGAGATAATGAAAGATGGGAGTTAGATAGAAAGATAAGGATATATTAAGTGATATATAGAGAGGTAGAGAGTGATAAATAGAGAGAGAACATGAGAGATGAAGAGAGAAGAGTGTATATATATATATATATATATATATATATATATAGAGAGAGAGAGAGAGAGAGAGAGAGATGTGTGTAATACATACATACATACATACATACGTGCATATGTATGTATGTATGTATGAAGACATAAATAGTTAAAATTAAATTTTAACTCAATGAAAATAAATCCTTAAAAGAAGAAGAGGAATAATAAATTAAAAAATAATATAGAATATTATAATAAAAGAAGATAATATTAAAAAATATTTTTATCAAAAGAAGATGATAATAAAAGCTATTTTATTGTTTAATTTAAAATATAATTATTCTACAATAATAACAAAATTAATGATACAAATAACTATACGTTAAATTAATTTTAATAACTTCAAATAATTATTTTAATTTCATAAAAAAGACAAACAATTAAAATGAATTTTAAATTTAATGAAAACTCATTCCTTAAAGGAGGAAGAAGAAGTAGTAGAAGAAGAAGAAGAATACTAATGTAATCTAGATACACACAATGAAAGACATAACAATGCATGTAAAATAGAATGTTTATATTTTTTTATGATAAAAAGAAAGTGCAAAACACATTGGATTCACCAAAAAGTTTATGATGAATGAGGGGTGGATAATTCTAGCTAGTAATGTAACTAGAACCAAACCCTCTTTCATAAAAAAACATTGGAATTCAAACCACGAGGGAGATATTCTCAACTAACTCTTACTTAAAGATAATCAAGCAACCTAGGCTCCATTCCTTCGTTGCATAAAATATTGCTTGATTAATTTAGATGTGAGCTAGTTAGATCCTAAGGCATGCATAAATAAACACATAAATTGATAAAATTAACATACATACAAACAAAAAGCTGCAAGTAGGTGCAAAAATGGAACAGTGATACAAAAATGCACCTTTATCATTTGAGGTGGGTGCTATAGTCCCGACAAGTGTCCAAGTGAAAATGAATGTTAGATGTGGTATTAGAGGCCCTTAAATTGTCTTCCCTCATAGTTTCAAGTCAAACATACAGGCAAGTCTATGGTGTTAGGCACCTTAGACCAGGCCTTTTCTTGTGAACTTTTATAGGAACCTCTATCTCTTTAGTCTTAGTGCTCCCATACCTTAAAATTTGGCCTAGAACTTGTATCGAAACTCGTAAATACACAAAAAGAGGAGGAAAATGGTGTCATGGCTATATAGGGGCTTGCCTTGGTCAAGCCTTCATTTTGGTGATTTTCACCTCCATGAATAGCTAAGTTGGATATGAAACAGTACTATGTGCTCTGAACCTTAATTATATCTAAGATTGTGGCAAGCAAATAAGCGCTTTAACACAAATAAGAGCCCTACTCAAGTGTGTTAGAGTGAATTGTACATGAGATAATCAAAGGTGATGCATATATCAACTAAAGAATACTTGAATCACGTAAATGAATAGATAGTTGGTAAAACTCAGACTTGTAGCTAAAATGCAGAATATGAGAATGACATGAAATCATACCAAACCCGTAAGGAGAGGTACAAGTCAATAATTAGGTAGTGATTCTCTATCATCCTCCAACATTCCTTAAAGCTTACATCATGATGAACAATAGTTGATGAGGACTTGTTGTTGTTGATTATTTCCTAGGTTTACAAACCTATAGACTCACTTTTTGTAGAGCTCTCTCATTATAAGGAGTGTACTTAATGCATCGTGTGTCCGAATTATGAAGTTAACTTACTTATATACAAGTTATAAGCTTTAATTTTATAAAAAGATCAACACAAAATGATCGTATCCAAATTTCAAGACCAAATTCCACAATGAAATAAGGTTGTTAATCTTCCATTTTTTTTGCAAAAAAATGTCAGAGTGACATTCATTTGACCCCAATAAAATAGGCGATGCTTTGTGGGAATTGAGTTCTTAGGGCCTTGATATTGGATTTGGTACTAACTTTTGGATTGATGATAGTTAAATATGGAATAAGATGTGTTGAGGTTTGAAATGAGGATAGAACCCATCTTCTTGAGTTGAGGGTTAAATCAAGGCTAGAAATGGTCCTAAAATGCTCGGGGAGTGAAAAATTAAACACTTAATAAAATTTTTTAATTGATTTATATTTTAAACTCTATTTTTTGATAAAAAAATATTGAAAATTAAATTAACACTAAATCAAGAACTAAATATATTGTGATATTGCTATCGGGAATCAAGTGTGTAGTTCTCAAGTCAAACACATTGGCCCATGTTTCATGAGTAGTGGTTCACATGAACCCATCTCTCATGAGAATTAATGGAACACTTAGTACTGATTGTGTCTAGGTGATGTTCATAGAGGTGAAACATTGGGCCTTCCTTAGAGGTCACCCATCCTAGTACTACTCCAAGTCACACCTGCTTATCCAAGAGTTTCCTCCAAGATTAATCCCACTAAGCTTGCTATCTCATTTCTAAAACCTCTAGCAAGTGTTGTGCCTTATAAATCATTCATTACAGATCTCCTTTAGCTTATCAATTGATAAGTAGGAGATATTTTCCATAATAAGTTGAATTGTGATATTGCTATCAGAATTCAATTGTGTAGTTTTTGAGTCAAACACATTTACTTATGTTTCATGAGTAGTGGTTCATAGGAACCCATCTCTCATGAGAATGAACATAACACTTAGCACTCGTTGCATCTAGGTGAAGCATTGAGCCTTCTTGGGAGGTCACATATCTCAGTACTACTCCAACTCAAGTGTGCTTAACCATGTAGTTTCCTCCAAGGTTAGCCCAACTAACTTGCTATCCCATTTGAAAAACCTTCCACAAGTGTTGTGTCTTATGAACCATTTATTATAGAGCCCCTTTAGATCATCAATTGATAAGTAGGAGATATTTTCCCCAACAAGCCAAATTATGATATTGCTATCATGATTTGGCTGTGTAGTTTTTGAGTCAAACTCATTTGCTTATGTTTCAGGAGTAGTGGTTCACAAGAACCCATCTCTCATGAGAATGAACAGAACACTTAGCACTTGTTGCATCTAGGTGAAGCATTGGGCCTTCCTGGGAGGTCACCCATCTCGGTACTACTCCAACTCAAATGTGCTTAACCATGAAGTTTCCTCCAAGGTTAAGCCCAACTAACTTGCTACCCCATTTGAAAAACCTTCCACAAGTGTTGTGTCTTATGAACCATTTATTATAGAACCTCTTTAGCTCATCAATTGATAAGTATGAGATATTTCCAACAACAAGTCAAATTCTGATATTGCTATAAAGATTCAACTGTGCATTTTTCAAGTGAAACTTAGTGACCCATGTTTCATGAGTAGTGGTTCACAAGAACCCATCTCTTATGAGAATGAATGGAACACTTAACATTCATTGCACTTAGGTGATGATCATAGAAGTGAAGCATTGGGCCTTCTCGGGAGGTCACCCATCCCAATACTAGTCCTACTCAAGTGTGCTTAACCATGGAGTTTCCTCAAAGGTTAAGCCCACTTAGCTTGCCACCCCATTTGCAAAACCTTCAACAAGTGTTGTGCTTTATGAACCATTCATTATAAAGCCCCTTTACTTCATCCATTGATAAGTAGGAGATATTTTCCATAGTAAGTAAAATTGTGATATTTCTATCAGGATTCAATTGTGTAGGTTTTCATTGAAACTCATTGACCCATGTTTCATGAGTAGTGGTTACAAGAACCCATATTTAGTGAGAATGAATGAAACAGTTAGCACTCATTGCATCTAGGTGATGCTCACAGAGGTGAAGCATTGAGCCTTCTTGGGAGGTCACCCATCCTAGTACTACTCCAACTCAAGCATGCTTAACCACGAATGGTCCATAAGGCACAACACTTGCTGAGAGTTTTGCAAATAGGGTAGCAAACTAAGCAGGCTTAACCTAATTGGATGAATCTCCATAGTTAATCGCACTTGATGACCTCCCAGAAAGGCCCAATGCTTCACCTTCACCTCTATGAGCATCACCTAGATGCAATGGGTACTAAGTGTTCCATTTGTTCCAATGAGAGATAGGTTCTTATGAACTACTACTCATGAAACACGAGCCAATGAGTTTGCCTTAAAAACTACGTTAGTTGAATCTTGACAACAATATCACTATTTGACTTAATGTAGTAAATATCTCCTACTTATCAACAAAATATATTTTAGAAAATTTAATTTGAATTCATAATCAATCCAAACTCTTTAATTCTAAAATTATTTATTCATAACACTAACTAAATAATTTATTTTAATATAAGTTATATTTATTTCCTTACCATTGCAAAACAAACAAAAATAAAATAAAATAATATGTTCTATAAAGAAATAAAAAATCTTCATGAATCATATAACTTAAATTAAAGACAATCACCCTCAAAATTCTAAAACAAAATCTAACATTTAATTATGGTGTCTCAGCGTTTACTTTGGACCATTAAAATATAATCCTTAGCTTGCTTATAAACATGAATTTATGGGCAAGCGTAGAACTTTGTAAACCAAGAAGAAAAAATCTTAATTTATGCAAACGGTTAAAGTGTAAATTTGGCGTCATTAACGAACTGTTTTCTGGAGACAGGTGGCCGTCAAATTTAAGCAATTACATTAACGTTTTTATTATGATTTACCGCGTCACTGCGCGCCGCAAATGAAAATTGTCGTGGACATATTGCCAGGCTGGAGCTTCCGTTTTCGAAGGAGAAACTTTAGTTTAATAGGACTTCCAACGTCCCGAGGAAACTGTTTCGAATACCGCTGTTATTGCCACGTTTGTAGCGTTGTCGTCTCCACCACAAACAGTCCAAATGAATTAAATGATAAAGCATCCGCCATCGTTTTCCAACACCAATTGACATAACAGGCCGACATCGACAGATACTCCTTGAGTCCTTAACATGTATCTATCCTAATCCAGAAATATTCCGCGGAGGGCCACGGCCAGTTAGTAGTTGCAGTAGTAGCAGCAGGAAGATAAAACAGTAAGTGGAAAAGAGCGGCATTAATGGCAACCCTGGGAGACATTACGGTGTCTGCAGTGATAAATCTTCTGGCATCGTTTGCATTTCTAGTGACGTTTGCATTTCTGAGGCTGCAGCCCATAAACGACCGAGTGTATTTCCCGAAATGGTATCTGAAAGGGGAGAGACAGAGCCCCGGGAACAGGGGCAGAGGAATTGTCAGCAAGTTTGTCAATTTAGACTACAAGGCGTATGTTCGATTTCTCAGTTGGATGCCTCAGGCGCTCAAAATGCCGGAGGACGAGCTTATTGATCATGCCGGTCTTGATTCGGCTGTTTACCTTCGCATTTATCTCCTCGGGTAACCATTTAGAATGTCCTTTATGTATCTATTTATTCTGATGTTTGCGAATTTTCTGTGGATTTGGTTGCTGACCTTAGTATTTATCTCCTCGGTCAAGGAAATACACCTTTCTGCACATGTATATTATATATATGTTTGCTTTGGGTACATTTTCTATGGAAAAGCTAGGAGTTGCTGCTGTAGTGAGCGTGATTGTAATCTTCAAACCAAAACGATTTATGTTTGAATTCGACTTAAAAGTCAGTTTTTACGCAAAATTCTTTGCTCAGCTGTTCTAGGATGCAATGTATTCAAATGGTCTCAGCCATATAATTTTCTCAGTCTAAATATTCAAGGGGTGAAATCCTTTGTGGTGGAACCAGTTTAGTCAACGAATTAGAGGGGCCAAGCTTCCACAGTTAATCAAATTGTTAAGGAAACATGTTTCTCCGTGAAAACCACACGGGAATTTTTGAGAGCTATCTTACCGTTTACTGGCCTAGAGGAGTTGATACCCGTACATTGTCCAAATAAAATGGCGAACATGGCACCTGTACCTTAACACATACCTGTTACCCACCTGAACACATCCCTGTATGGGTAATTTACTTTGAGAAGGTTGACCATTTTCTGTCGCACTTTGCGATTTATCATAGATGAATAATCTATAGGTTTGATCTGAAACTTAGGTGTTCTGTATTTATCCAGAAACAATTTCTTGTTTTCTGTTCATTCAGTAACAATTTCTTGTTATTTGCACTTTTTGATGTGCTTTTGTTGTTAAATGTATCCTTAGATTGACCAAAGCCACATACAACAAGTAGATACTCTCTTAAAATTCACGCGAGACTTGAACCTCTCCTTACAAATGGCCGAGAGTACTGGTTTAACATGACATACTGGCTGTATAAACAAGAGGATCATAACTAGCAGTGTTTTAGCACGGGTATAAATGTCATGGTTTCCTTCGACTAATGTTTCAGAAAATACTCAAGTCTCCTTAGAAATGGCCGAGAGTACTGGTTTAACATGACATATTGTCTCTATAAACAAGAGGATTATATCTAGCAGAGTTTAAGCATGGGTATAAATTTCAGTGTTTCCTTCGACTAATGTTTTAAAAAATGCTAAAGGGCGACAGAATGATGAGCAATTTTTTGCTAATTTCTGTTATCCAATACCCTATACCCTAGGAATCCCATTTAAGTTCACTCCAAACTGCTTTCAAATGATAAATAGGATTACAGGAATTTTGCCTGTGGAATTCAACTTAGTTTCAGTGGAATCCGTTCTTTGAAGCTAATGGTGACATTGCCCTCGGGATTTTTTCAGCCTTCTCTCCAATTATTCCAGACATACCTCGTGTTTCAATATAAGCAGTATTGTTGAGTCAATTTAGATGCCTTCTACAGTAAAATGATCTAGGAAGATGTGAAAATTTCAGCTCTGCTACATCTTTTTGGGATTTTCTTTGTGGAGTTATTAGTATATATTCTGAAGAAGCTTAATTAAAAATTTGAGATTGCTGTTCTTGCGTTTACAGAATTCATCCATTCAATGGGATTACTGAGGCTAAGGTAATTGGAGCAGAATCCCCTCCATGGATCTCAACTGTTAATGTTGTCGTAGTTAACTTGTCATCAGCCTGTGATTTAAGAAAGGGGCTATAGGTAAGGGCCAATAAAGATCATCACCAAGGATACATAAAGCATTGGAAGTACCAGACAGTTGAGACTCCAGGGGAATTTAACAAGGAGATTGCCCTTTTTTAACTAAATACATTTACTACAGTGTTGGCAACAATTATGATTCCTATATAGTTCAACTTCTAATAACCCTTCATTGAGAAATGTGGTTGTGGTATTTCTTACTATGAAATGAAACTTCCAGAGAGTTCAATGTTGAAAAGTAATATTATGTTTGCCTTGGTAATTTGTTTCGCCTTCTATCATAGCTATACCATACTTAATATAGCCATACTGTACGTCAAAGATGATGGTTGTAGTGTCGTGATTTCAACTTCAAAAATGGTCAGTCTTTAGTAGAATAGAAGCACCCACTTTCTCTGTTGATATTAGCTACTATATGCGAGGATGGTTATGAATATTACTGTTTCCAAAGTTTTTTTGGTAAACATGTGTATGATTACTTTTTTCAGAGTTCAATTGTATGTCCCAACCTAAATTTTGTGGTGGTGCGGATTCCCACTGGACGTGTACTCAGGACAGGGACCCACTCCCAATTGGGCAACCACATGTCTACGAGGAACCCTCAGTCTAAACGTTGGTGGGCACCATTCACCATCAACCCGGGCTTTTGGCGTAGTGGTTACCTTGCTTGGTATCGGAGTCGAGGTCTCGAGGTTGAGCCTTGCAGAGGATGGTGGGCTGTGATGTCCTAGCCTAAATGTCATGGTGTTGTGGATTCTGATTGGGCGTGTACCCAAGACTAGGACCCACCCACGATTGGGCAGCCATGTGTCCACAAGGGAGTTGGCCTTTGTTGGCACTTTGATGGGACAAAAACCCCACTCTTAATGCTAGTGGGTGCTATTTATCATCAACCTAGGCTTTTGGTGCAGTAGTTGCCTTGCTTGGTACCACTACACAAAAAGCCCAAGCTGATGGTGAATAGGACCCACTAGCATTAAGAGTAGGGTTTTCAACTTCATGGACATGTGGTTGTCTGATTGTGGGTGGGTCCTAGTCCTGAGTAACCATCCAGTGGGAGCCTGCACCACTACACCATTTAGGCTGGGACATCATAGCCCACCATGCTTCATAGGGCTTGACCTCGAGACCTCGACTCTGATACCAAACAAGGCAACCACTACACCAAAAGCCCAGACTGATGGTGAATGGTGCCTACTAGTGTTAAGAGGTGGGTTTTTGTCCCACCTAAGTGGCAACACAAGTCAGCCCCCTCGTGGACATGTGGTTGTCTGATCATGGGTGCGTCCTAGCCTTGGGTACACACCTAGTTGGAATCCATGCCGCTGCAACATTTAGGCTGGGATATCACAACAAATTTTTTTGTTATGTTTTCTCCTTTTTTGAAGGTAAAATTTATCATCTTCAATGTAAAAGCTGCAATTAGAGAGAGGTCAAATGAGATTGGATGTTAACTACAATTTTGTTGCATAGCTAGATACATATTTGGATAGGTTAGATGCCATTTCTTTTACAGCAGTACTCCAAGAAGCTATTAATCAGGGGATTCCTAATGTTGGGTGTGTGAAGTGTTACCCTTTGCAACTTGATCTTTATGTAGATCACCACCTGCATTTTATATTCCAATTGTGTTTTAAACCTCTCAAAATGTTATATCAAATGCATTAGTTAGGAGGCAATCAACAACACCTTCATGAGAATTACCTTGCAGCACTACATGGTCAATCAATCTTATTCTTATTACAATAGCCATCTTCACATAGATGATGGAATTGCTATCAATTTGATATATATTAACTCTGCCCATGTTAGAGCATGCATTTATGTTGCTTCATACATAGTTTGGTTGCATTAGGCACATTTGGTATCATTATTGTTTGGTAGCTAGATCAGATTCTAGCTTCACATTATTTTAATTAGGAGAATTAAATGAATGAATTAATTATTTTGGGAGAATTAAATAATTTAAATACATTAATATTATTTAATTAAAGAGAATTAAATAATATATGGATGGATTAATTATTTATTTAATCGGGAGAATTAAATAAATAATTTATTGTGAGATTAATTATTTAATTGAAGAATTAAATAATTTATTATTTTTTAATTGGAGAATTAAAATAGGGCCCTTTGTATTCTAATACTTTGAGTTTATAAAATTAAATATAATAATAGCTAGATTGGATTCTAGCATAATTGATTTTAATTGGGAATTAAAAAATTAATTATATAATTAGATCATATTATAATAGGGCTGGGCCCTATAGCATTAACCATGTTTCAAATATTATGTTATAATGTTGGTGCCTAATCCAATAAGGGCCGACTAAGTGTGAAGCTCCTATATATGAAGACAAGGCGTGCCTTAAAGAATATACAACAATACAATCTCTTATGGTGCGATCTCATACTGGCAGCATTTCATGTTCTATGCAATTGCTATCAGCTCTGCAAATACATGATATGCGATCTTCTTGTTCAGTGATTGATATACAATTGTTGATTCTCTAGTAAAGCTGCGATAGCAGTGATGCACTCAGCAATAAGTATCTTCAGAATCTACTCTTAGCAGTGAACTTACTCCAAGTCATCCTTGCCTTATGTGATTTGGTCATTGGTGAATTTACTCTGCAAATATCACATCAGCAAACACTAAGCAACGATTATACTGCAAATAGAATACGATCCTATCTAGTGAAGACTCTATCCCGAGGCAGCGATTCACAAACATATCACATTCAGCGATCTGTGATTGACTATATACATATTCGTGGCATATCTGGGTGATATTCAGTGAGTGCTCATCAATTCATGATCTTCGATCATGAATCTCTGATATTCTTCCTGTGACTAGCGGTGACAACAATCTCCATCATTTGGTGTTTCTGATTGGTAGTTACAATCTAGAGATTACTGTGTTTTCGAATTGACTGTGAGTACAATTCTACAATTTTACTTGAGGTCTGTAACAAGTGTAATTCTGAGGGCACAATATATTTGATCTGATTGTTGCTGTTTTTTTTCCTCCAACAGGGAGGTTTCCCAGGGTATATCGTGTCGTGTGCATTTATGTTTTTTTATTTCCTGCTTATCTTATGCTTAGACTAATCTGATCACTAAAATTAACAGGTATTGTTGCATAATTAATTGTACACATGCTCAAAGAATATTCTCATGCATATTTGAGCACATGTTTGCACATGCATGCCTAGCTTAAGTTCACTTAGTTGAATCTAATTTAGTTTAGTTTATTCTAGTTGGGCTCTAATTTGATTTTTTAGCTGTAGTTTGGATATCATGCTCTAGTTTGCATGTCTAAGCTTTTTAAGTTTTTTTTTTCTAATTTTAGAAACATGCTTTTTATAAAAGCATCACATTGTAATTCCTTCTGTATTCTTTATTCTTGAGAAATATAGCATTTTGTTTCTTGCTACCTTTGTTTGTGGAAGGTGTTCTTGTTTTGTTGTTTGATCCTATAGGTGCTTGTGTTTCAAAATTCAACATGGTATCATAGCTCCATAACTTCAACATGGTATTAGAGCATAGATTCAACAAACCCCTTCTTGAGCTTTGAGGGTTTCTTTTCTCAAGATCATTATAGGGTCTCCAAATTTGCCTTCTTGTGTAGATTTGGATTTAGTTTTTTTCCAGCATTTTTTGGAGCTTCACAGACCTCACCATCATGTTCCTAGTGTCCCAAAACCCCAAGATTGACTTTTGTTTCGTCAAAATCCAAGTAGTTGAGGTTTTTGGTGGTTTCTTCTATGGGCACACATCTCGAGGCAAGTACTAGAGCTCAAAACAATTTCTGGGAACTTTGTATCAAAACCATCACCATCGTGATCAGAGCACCCAAAAACTTTTAGATCGCTTGTTGTTTTGTCAAAATCGGAGTTGGTGCAAACAAGGCAATTTTTTTGGCTTGTACAGACCCATATTGGCTCGTATAGGTCCGTACAGACCTACAGGTGCGCTCCAGAGCGAACTCCATGTGCTCTAGAGCGTGCTCCACTCCAAGAGTGCACTCTAGGAGCATGCTCTATGCACTCTAGAGCGCACCAGCGGAGCTTTTCCACTCCATTGCTTTGCCATTGGAGCGCCACCTACTAGCCACTACCGCTTAGCTAGGGCGTGCATGTGACCAAAGACTAGGGCTTTAGTCCCTTGTAGACATTTTTTGCCCAATTGGAGGACTTTCATGAAATCAGGTATAACTTTCACATATAGTCTCCATTTTTCGCAAACAAGATATCACCCGAAAGTTGATTCAGAGGGCTATCTATCCATGCTAGATGTTAATGTTCAGGTAGCTGCGAGAGAAATTTTTCATACATGATTCTCAATTTTGTATTCACGGGAGCTGTTTCTTTTCCGCAAAGATGGTTCTACTCATTGCTTCTATTTGAGAGCAGCTTCGTTTTCAATTATGATAGTATATTCTGATTATTGATGTCGTCTTTGCCTTTGCTAGGCCCGTGCTGTAGCTGTTTTCCTTCATCGTTCTTATTATTCTTCATTCTGTGCGATGTTAAATCTCTTCTCCTGTTGTCTCCTTGTGTACGTTCTATATAATGCTTGAATCACACTTTGCATTGAGTGGATGTTGACTTGACAATGTGCGTGTGTCATCATTTATACTGGCAGTTTTATTTGTAGGTGTTCGTTCCTTTATGGAAGTTGACAGTTCTCTTTTGTGGTTGATGATTCAATTTATGAAGGCATCGGTTCATATTAACTGTTGCAGTGGATGCTTCATAACTGTCGTCGGTTGGTATTCTTGATAGTCTTCTTCAGTTTTGTGCGATGTCTCTCTTCATTCTTTTTGGTATCGATATCAACATGAGTGTGTGTGGCTTTTGTTCTGTCAGCAACGTTAACGTTGATTAAAAAAAGGTGTTGCATTCTCTCTGCTCTGACATGTATGAGCCATTTTGTACTGTGTGTGATTGTAATTACGATGGTGTGAAGTTCCGTGTTATTATCACACTAAGTGTAGTAGTGCTGAGTCTTATATATATTTTGTATTGCAATATTGACTTCGATCTAGGTATGATCATTGAGCTGATTTTGTGAATCAAGGTGTTTGTAATCAGTTGTTTTATTAGAAACTGTGAGAGTTTTGATTAAAAGAAGAGGCATACTTATTGATTGTCTGGTTGAAGACATCAATCATAAGCAAGTATTTTGTAATTGTTTTGAGAACTGAATAAAGGCACCATCATTTCGGGTGTGGATGGGTTATTCCCTTAAGTAGGAGGGTTTTCCCAGGGTTAATAATTGTGTCAATCTGTTATTTGTGTTCTTAGATTTCTGATATTTGTGTTATTACTGCTCTGGTTCACGAAAACTTAACATTGTATCAGAGTGGGTCTAAGGAAACGATCTGAACCAGAATAGAACAATTGGATTCTAGAAGAATCGTAATGTCTATGGGAGTCGAATATGCTGTTCAAAATAAGGGATTCATATGAGAACATGTAGCTGAAGAGTCTTGGAGGGTAGAATCTTTGATCAAGCTTCTTAAATGGACGGGGAGGATGCTGTCATGTTCATCTATGCTTACATGTTTGGCATTCATGTCTATGAGGGTAGCAGATGTACTGGTGTTCAAATTTTTCATTCTCTGCCTGCACTATAACCGTGTGATGGTGAAAGATCTATTGGTGGTTTGTGAGGAAATTTAGGCAATAAAGAGATAAGTATTTGAATATTGATCATGAATTTTATGTAGCTAATTCATGCTATAATACCGAGAATAGTGAATCATGTATGCTTTTAGCATTGATCTGTATATTTTCTCTTCATGAATATTTTGATTCTATGAACTATTGCTAATCTCTCTAAAAATGCTTCCAAGACAGATCGAGAAGCAACAAGATGATGAGAGATTACATGCAAAGTCATGCAAGCTATAGAATGAACATGGGAACGTTGCTTGCAGCTATGGGACTGAATTGGTGCACATAACTTCATTAAAGAGAAAGAACCTATTCAGATTGTCATTGCAATTAGTTTCTTCGAAGAGGAAGAAATGACATTCAGAGGGAGACTATTCAGCTGCATAAATCAGATTCACAGGGAGCTTGAGTGGTAGATGTAGAATGCCAAGTCCTTTGCAAAGGATCAACAAGCTTGTGTAGTAGTGTGACTGCAAAAGCTCATTGTTGGACAAACATTGGAGCCAATTTCCTGGTATTGTGATAATCAAAGCCATGAGAATGCTACTCCTATTGAGAAGGAGTCTCAGCTGAGAGGGAGTCTCAGCATTCAGATGATATTTTATGTGTTTAAATGAGTTCTTCTCTGAGAGGGAGAAGTTCAAGGTGCAATCCCTTGTTAATGAGTTCTTCTCTGAGATGGAGAAATTCGAGGTGCAATCCCTTGTTAATGAGTTCTTCGTGAGGGAGAAGTTTGAGGTGCTATCTCTTGTTAATGAGTTCTTCTCCATGAGGGAGAAGTTCGAGGTGCAAGCCCTTGTTTCACTCTTTGGGAGTAGCTATGGTGGATCCCACCCTCTAGGAGTAGCCATGGTGGATGTCATGTGAGAGAATCCATGACTTAGCTTTCTTTCATCCTTTGGGAGTAGCCATGGTGAATGTCATGCTGAGATGACAATATTATGTTGAGAAAATCTATGATGAGATTTTGTTATTGACATTTTTTTTGGTTGCTGTTCCATTGTGCTTGTCAGGTTGAGACACACTATGACATATGAATGATCTCTCTCTCGCTAAGAGGGAGTGTTAATGTTTAGGTAGCTGCAAGAGAAATTCTTCAGACCCGATTCTCAGTTTTGTATTCACGAGAGCTATTTCTTTTCCGCAAAGATGGTTCTACTCATTGCTTCTATTTGAGAGCAGCTTCGTTTTCAGTTATGATAGTATATTTTGATTATTGATGTCGTCTTTGCTTCTGCTGGGCCCGTGCTGTAGCTATTCTCCTTCATTGTTCTTATTATTCTTCATTTTGTGCGATGTTAAATCTTGTCCTCTCCTTGTGTACGTGCTATATAGTGCTTGCATCACACTTGGCGCTGAGTGGATGCTGACTTGGCAACGTGCATGTGTCATCAATTATACTGGTAGTTTTATTTGTAGGTGTCCGTTCCTTTATGGAAGTTGTTGTTCTCTTTTGTGGTCGATGATTCAATTTATGAAGGCGTCGGTTCATATTAACTGTTGCCGTGTATGCCTCATAACCGTCGTCGTTTGGTATTCTCAGCAGTCTTCTTCAGTTTTGTGCGATGACTCTCTTCATTCTTTTTGGTATCGAGATCAATAGGAGTGTGTGTGGCTTTTGTTCTGTTAGCAACGTTAATAGTGATTAAAAAAAGGTGTTGCATTCTCTCTGCTCTGACATATATGAGCCATTTTGTATTGTCTGTGATTGTAATTTCAATGGTGTGGAGTTCTGTGTTATTATCACACTAAGTGTAATAGTGCTGAGTCTTATATAAATTTTGTATTGCAATATTCACTTCGATCCGGGTATGATCACTGAACTGATTCTGTGAATCAAGGTGTTTGTAATTAGTTGTTTTATTAGAAACTGTGAGAGTTTTGATTAAAACAAAAGGTAGACTTATTGATTGCCTGGTTGAAAACGTCAATCATAAGCAAGTATTTTGTAATTGTTTTGAGAACTGAATAAAGGCACCATCATTTCGGTTGTGGCTGGGTTTTTCCCTCAAGTGGGAGGGTTTTTTCCAACGTAAATAATTGTGTCAATATGTTATCTGTGCTCTTAGATATTTGATATTTGTGTTATTTCTGTTCTGCTTCATGAAAACTTAACACTAGTAATTTTGTTAGATTCTTAATAGATTTTTTTGTACCAGTCAAGTTTAGTTAGACCTTCCTGTTCGTGCTTCTAGGGCCATAACTTGGTCATACAATGCATAGTTTTTTAATAATTTAGATTTCATTGGAAAGCTAGTTCAGAGAGATATCTAACGATGCTGGTCTCTTTGAGATTTTGCTGTTGGTACATTTTATCAAAGTAACGAGCATCGGAATTGGCAAGGCCGAATCGAATCGCGAATCGGCCACGAATTGTTTACCGTCAACGGGTAACTTAATAATGCATAGACATAGTATATGAAATATAATAAACATAGAATATATCATAGAATAATAAATACTTTCATTAATCATTCCAGTCAAGTGATTACAACATTGTCCATGCATACATCCATGATTCTTTACCCGCAGGTAATACAAGTATATAAAGGTCCGAAGGGACGCGACGGTTCACAACCGTGCGCAACTCCCTAACCTCCGGACGCTAACTAATTCCACCCGAAACATAATTACATATTATCCCGACAACATCATCCCCCCCAAAAAAACAAGTCGTCTCTGACGACTTACAACAAAAGGAAGATGTATAACACTACATAGAAGCACTGAAGAGAAGGGGCGGAGGGCGTCCCTCAAAAAGTTTCGTAGTTCTTTTCCTAGCACATCATATTCCTCTTGTGCCTACACCAACTGGTCTCCACAAAAAACACGTT
>MU227919.1:98573-116973 GCA_018584345.1 Thuja plicata | reverse complement strand
ATCTTTATTTAAAACATTGGGCATAAATCCTTTCCTCACTTCTCTTCCCGAGTACGTCTAGGCAGCGGCGCCAGATGTTTACCGTCAACGGGTAACTTAATAATGCATAGACATAGTACAGGAAATATAATACACATAGAATATATCATAGAATAATAAATACTTTCATTAATCATTCCAGTCAAGTGATTACAACATTGTCCGTGCATACATCCATGGTTCTTTATCCGCAGGTAATACAAGTATATAAAGGTCCGAAGGGACGCGACGGTTCACAACCGTGCGCAACTCCCTAACCTCCGGACGCTAACTAATTCCACCCGAAACATAATTACATATTATCCCGACAACACGAATCGACAAATTTAAAAAACCCTTGAAATTTAGAGATTTTAACAATTTAAAACTTAATTCATGCACCCTTTATTGAATATAACTTAAACACACTGTAACATCATCAAATAGAAGCTAATATACATAAACAAGGAACATAAATGATAAATATCAAATCCATCACATACGTTACATGTAAAATGTAAATTGTAGCTGAAGTAAATAGAAATCATAGGATCATAATGAGTCAAATCATAGAATGTATGTAAGATGAAGATCCATAAGATATCAAATCATAAATTTATGTAAGATGAAGATCCATGAAACGTATGTCTATCAATATCTGTAAACAAAATGATAAAAAAAGGCTAGAGCTCAAGCCTCATCATCATCCTCATCATCATCCTCAAGTTTGGCTGCAGCCTCAGCCTCTGAGTATCCTATCTGCCTTCTACAAAGGCATCTAAGGTAGGTCCTAGAGGACTGCTGAGCCATAGCCCCCGCATGTAAGATGGCTCACGAACAACATCACTAGGGCCTGTGTTTGTGTGTGCGCGTGTGCGTCTGCTAGTGTCTGAACGTGCTCTAGCCGCCTCCTCTGCCATGACCACAGCCTCAGCCTCTCTATCTACCTGGTCAACCCAGTCATGGTCTGCCTCAGTGAAGACCGGATCTACAACCTCAGTTGAGGAGTGTTGCTATTGACTCCTTAATGCTCCCAATGCAATCTTATGGCCTCCCCAAATGAATTTTTTATCTCTTTGGTGCTCTTCCTTCTTGCTGGTTGCAAACCTGTGGTTTTTCTTTTCTCTTCTCTCTCACTTTTCCTCTCTTCTACTCATGCTAAACAATTAGAAGACCCTTTAGGGTTAAAACAAAGAGGAAAGACAAAAAAACCATTAAAAAAAGATGTTTTTTTAAAAAAAAATTGACTTGACTTTTTATCGAGCCGCGCGGGCCAATTTTTTGCGATTCATGAAAGTGATATTGGTGATTTTTTGGTTGAATCGCTAAATCGGCGATTCATGCGATTCATGGCGATGAAATTGCCGATCTGGTTCAACGATTAAAAAAAAATTGGGAAGCCCGAATCGAATCGCCAAACCGACGATTCACGTGATTTTTGGGCGTTTCTCGTTACTCTGCATTTTATAGCCTGTTGAAGTCAGGTGTGGTTTTCGCTCTCAAGCCGGTATCTTTTCGCCATTTCCTCTATTTTTTGTGATTTTTATGGTGTTGGAAAGGTCTCTTCGAGCTCTTCACATCTATCCGTGCACTTTTTCCATATTTTTCTCTAGGATAGATGTGAAGAGCTTGAAGAGGCTTCTTAGTCTTTCCTTTTGCATTTCATGTTTCTTTCATAGTGTATCTCTCATTTTTGGAGGAGTTTTTTACCCACGTGGTTTTTCTCCTTTTCTCTGCTTTGAGAGACTTTCATTGTACATGTGTAGTTGATTAGGCCTTTTGTTGCCACGACCCACTCATGCATTTCATGCTTAGAGCTTTTTTTCTCCCTAAGTTTCACTTAGGGGGAGTGGTTGAGTATGCATTTATGTTGCTTCATACTTAGTTTTGTTGCATTAGACACATTTCGTTTTGTTGCATGATTAATTGTATACATGCTCAAAGAATTATCTCATGCATATTTGATTACATGTTTGCACATGCATGCCTAGCTTAAGTTCATCTAGTTTAGTCTATTTTAGTTTAGTTCAGTTAGTTGGGCTCTAATTTTCTTTTTTAGTTCCAGTTTGTATATCTAAGCTTTTTAGCTTTTTCTCTAATTTTAGAGACATGCTTTTACAAAAGCATCACATTGTATTCATTATAATTCATTCTGTATTATATTTTTAGAGAAACGTAGCAATTCTTTTCTTGCTACTCTTGCTTGTGGGAAGGTGTTCTTGTTTTGCTGTTTTATCTTGTAGGGGCTTTCGTTGCAAAATTCAACATATTTGAGCTCCATAACTTCAACAGCCCACAATTTGAGTTTACTTCAATGTCAGATTCAAGTTTTCTTGCATCAGCTCAGCATATAGATAGATGCTGTTTGTTTTAAGAATCTAAATTGATCTGTCAAACTTTTTTGCTCGGAACCATAGATATTTTCCACTTCATCTTCAGATGCATGGTCAACTGTCAGATTTATGGCTCTGACTACTGCATGCCTAGAGTTTCAGAGGGTTCCCTTTCAGCCTTGTTTTGTGTTACAGATGGAACAGTATTAGCTCTCTACATCCATGAGATGTCTTAGCACACGATAAGCATCTTAGCAACAAAAATTCTCAGAAGCGTATTTACATGCCCATCATGAACATCCTTCACAAAGAGCAAAATCTATAATGTCATTCTTATCTATCCTGTTATTGGCTTCTTAAGTGATTCTAGTTGGAATTAACTACTTTACTTCACAAAATGGGTACTGTGTCTATTGCTTAGCATTTCATCTGCTACTTGCTAACTCTTTACTAGTTTGATGTTATAGGGAGGCAAATATAGGTTTTTTAAGTTGGAGTTTGCACATTTCCATGTTCTTTACTACAAATATTTTTGTATAATTCTATCAATCAGTTAGATGCTAGTGGACATTAATTCTCTTTCTATTTTAATTCCTTGTTTTCAAATAGTCCATTACAAGCTGTTAATGGGATTGTTCAGGTGTCAAGACATATAAATGGGCAACATGTTTGCAAAACATTATGCATAGATAATTGGAACTAATTGCTCTGTTACTATTTGTGTTGATCCCAGTGACCATAAACTATATATGATATCCTGATAAGTTGATGATTAAACATGGGCAACTGAGATTACTTTGTCTGTACCTTTTGCTTATCCCTTAGAGACTAGACGATTTGTTCTTGTTGGAGTTTGTGTTGGTACAAGCAATTAATAGTATGTAGATGGGGTATTGCTCACCAGAAACTATAAGATTTTTCCTTCTTTATTTTACATAGAATATCATCATAATGCTGGGCTTCAAAATGCTTTCAAAGATGTCTTACTTTCCTTGGTTCATTTCTTTCAATGTTGAATATCTCAAGAATCAAAGACTATATGGATTCTTTATTGATTTTTGATTTTTCTTGGCTTGTCTAATCTGCATGCACCGTTGCCTTGCTTAGTCTTCAGGCATGTCCATTTCACCTGGGCCTTGATCGTATCCTATGCTAATGTTTTTATTTTCTGTGGTGCAGTCTGAAAATCTTCGTTCCATTGGCGATCCTTGCTTTTGCTGTCCTTGTGCCTGTAAATGTAACAGATGGGACCTTAGTAAACTTGAAGAAAGATCTCGTATTTAGTGATATTGATAAACTTTCAATATCAAATGTGAAGACTGGTTCTCAAAGGTTAGTTTGTGTAGTTAAATTTATTTGTATCTTGCAATGCACAATGGTCTGAGAAATGAGATTCAGAAAGAATATTAAACTCATGTACTTTGTCAAGGACCTATCTTTATTTTTATTTTCTTTCTGGCAATTATTTCTACTCTATGAAGCATACATTACTTTTGAACCTGGACGTGGACTTGGAGGAGTCTGGCATTTGGAAAATCTGGTAGTTGTCCAAGATGCAAATTAAAATTGTTTGATTTTCTTTTAATTCACCTAACATATAAGTCATATTTGTTCTGTTTTCAGGTCTAGTATCGAGGTTTGCCAAATTATTTTGTGTTTTGTTTTAAAAAATTTAAAATTGTTAAATAATGCCCTTTGGTTTACTTATGGTTTATATGAAACACTGTTGGAACTTGGAGCTTGTGCTTGTGGATGTCATACCACTTTCCATATCAAGTGGATTCATATTAGAGGATGCTTGTGTCAAAGTGTTTGTCATTGCTAAACTTAATGTCATTATTATTGAAGTAGTTTCTTTCCTGCATATATGTAAAAATTCTTATTTGGTCTTGACCATATACCGATAAGCTTTTCTCAATGTCCCAAATTCAAGAATTCTATTTATTATTTGGTTTTATAACTAAAAGATGCTGCCATGATTGAGAACTATGTGTTTCTAGTTATCATGGTATGAACTTTTGCTGACAAGCCATGAAATGCACTTGTACACTTTTGCAACATTTGTTTGGTCTTGGTGTTGGTGCTGCAACATTTTGTACTGGTCATGATAATTCTTCAAAGGTTAGTGTTGATGTAAGTTTTGTGACCACTCCAACGTGCAGAATAAAATACCGAGTATCCTACCCTCTCTTGAACAAGGAAACTTCAAATGTTAAACAATTTGACAAATGTGTGATCAAATGAAGCGACCCCAAGCTTTACAATGTGAACGAGCGACTTTATGTTGGATATAACTCAATGAATATGATGTGATCTTGCTGGTAATCACAAAGGGACTTACACTATTCTTCCTGGACTTAAATCAATGCTTTCCCCTCAAAGTGGCTAGAACTTAGAGTGCCAACTTGATTTTAAATAAATAGCAAAAGGGATGAAGGGTTTAGAGAAATATAAGCTACTTCTAATGTAAGGACAATGATCAATGGATATTGCTTTGATGGACAAATTCCTTATGGAACAATTTTCTACTTAACCAGAGATAGCTCATAATGTCATAGAGTGCAATCTTCTAAGGTAGTAAAAGATTTTCATATTGCAAATGATCAATCTAAATACTCAATGTTGGTGCAATTCAAATGAACATCCACAGTCGAGCTATGCCCAAAATTAGGTTCAAACTAACCATACAAAGTAACTTGCAATCAACAAGGTACAAATGGTATGAACCAAGAAATTCGTCACATATCTTCACATTTCTCCATTAGAATCAATGAACTTCAGATAAAACTTGAGAAGTAGAAACCATGCAAAATGTTGAAGCAACACACAAAGATCCACCATATCTTCAATGAAAATTGTATATTAACTTCGACATAATCTTGGCAACAATCTTTGATATCCTCCTCCTACCCTACTTCTACTTGCTATCTAACTCCTTACAATTGAGACGGCCAAGCTTTTTATAGACTTCTCAATTACAAAGAAGGGCCTAGATTGATTTAAAATCAACGACCAAGATAATTTAGAGAAAGCCTAATTAGGGTTAGTTACAACCACTGCTTACAAACATTAAATGTCGCCCAATGAGAAAATTACATTGTTTTAAAATACATGTCCTTTTGAGGATGAACCAATGAGAAAATTCAAAGTGGTAATACATAAAATGCTTTCCACATGTCCACTTGTGAATGAGTCAAATTGGACGAACTTGGACATGTTGACTTAGAATCCATCGATTGGTTGAAGATGAGTGGGCACCACCTCAGCATGTGTATCTTGTAATATTTATTTTTATATCATAAAGGAGATATCTCTTGATACTCAACATCTTCAACTCTTTGACTGATTGTGATGGCCTCTTCAAGTCTTTGACTGATTGTGATGGCCCATATTCCCAAATTGCTTCTTCATGAATTTTCTTCATCCTTATTGTAATTTTGCTCTTTTTGGAATTCTTCCTTGGATGCCTTGATATCTTCTTGAATGTCTTTATCTTGCCTTGATTTTCTTGAAGTGATTGGATCCTTCATGTTGATCTTGGATTTCCTAACGAAATCCATGATTGAGATGACATTCCTCATTTGTAGATTTATCCTTCCTTGTACATCTTGTATGCCTTCTTAGGTGGAAGTCTTGTCTTAAACCTTCCTTTCCTCGACATTGTCATCATAATCAATTATTTGAGTCACTCTCCTTGAATTCACTATCATCCTTCATGTCATCACTTTTGCAAAAGAAAAAGGAAACCCTATATCAAAGTTACGAATAATGAAATGCAAGTTGGATTATGAAAAACACTTTTCAAAGGGATTTTGAAATCTTTTGATCTCTGAATTGGATTTGCATCTTTGGATTCTTGGATCTGGACTAGGATTTGGGAAATTTGGAAATTGCTTGGATTGAAAATCTGGTTTTATCCTTCTCAAAGTGGAAAATTGGCTTCAAAAGTCTTCTTGAGACATTTGCCATCAATCTGGAAAATGCTTCTTTTAATGAAGGATTTCGCTCTTGATTACTTGAATTCTCAAGTCTGCTCCCCAATTTTGCTGAAGGTGTTCCTTATTCTGATTTTCCTTAACAAATTTGCCCAGGTCTGAAAGTAATTCATTCTCTAATGATGAAATTCTAATTTTTGATCCTGATTTTCTGCCCTTAATTTGATCAATTTTACCTTTATATTCTTTTGAGATTTTGCTTGGATTCGGATCTGGAAGTGCATTTTGATGAAAGGACTTTGCCTAAATCTGGTCTAACTTCACACTTCACACTTTTATCACAAGCCCATATCTTCGTTGTCCTTAATTCTGATGTCATTTTCCCTTTCATGCTGGAAACTTGCCTTTACATCTGATGATAGAAATTGAACCTTATTGATCTTTGCCATTATTTCTGATTTGTCTTTGGGTTTTCCTTTGTTGCTAAGGATCATCTTACAATTACTACAAATTTTACCTTAACTTCTGATGAAGATTGCCTTACTTCTGCAATGGATCGCACTTGTCTGAGTTTGATGTGCACCTTGCTTTGGTTTTGCTTTGGATGATGTCTTGAAATACCATTCATAACCACCATATATAGTGCCCTTCCAAAGGGTTTGATGAAGGGTCATGTCTTCATTGGTTCAAGGAGAGCCAGCCTAGCATTCCAATTTACAATTTCCAATGTACATTCAGCCTTAAGTTGTCCTTCAAAGTTTTTTTTTTTTTTTTTCCATCTTCTAGGTTGGCCAGCTTAAGGCATTTTGATTTGGCCATGTTAAAGGTATAAATATTAATATGGGTGCCTAGATCCAAGCCCATTCTCATCTCAAACACATGTTCTGCCCTTAATTAAATTGGTCCGCTCTTAGTTCTGATTTACGTCTGCTCTTAATCTGGCCGCAATTTCTTGTCTTAGGTGGAAATAGTGGTTTTTGCTAGGGTGGAAATTAGAAGATAAGCTAGAAATGCCTTAAAACATTTATTGATTTTTCCCGTGGGCGGAAATTAGAGGGGGAGCTGGAAATGCTTCTTCCTTGCAAAATTTGCAAAATTTAATGAGTTCCCCCTTTATCCTTGACCACAATTGAGCTATGGAGCTTGAAATTAAGAAAAATTCAATCACTTGCTTGGGTTGGAAATCCTTTAGGGAGCTGGAAATTGTCAAAGTATTGGATTGGATTTACAGCTCGGAGCTGGAAAAGAACAAGGCATTGGGTTGGATTTGTAAAGAGCCTACTTGGCTCTAACCCTTGACTAGCACCGAATTCTGATTTCTCACAAGGAATTTTGTGTTCTTTTGCAATTTAAGTGTTGATTTTGGAAAAGAACACAAAATTCCTTGTGAGAAATCAGAATTTGGTGCTAGTCAAGGGTTAGAGCCAGACAAGCTCTTTATAGTGGTATCAGAGCGGTTTCCTGCCATCCCGTTGGGGTGGAATTCATTAAGCTTAATTGCTTGACTTGAGTGATCAACACTCTTGTTATTATTGCAGTCATGGACAGACACACAAAATCAAGAAAACATGGAAACCAGTTAGATAGTATGTCTAGTCTTAGGCAACAGACAAACGCCATGATGAAAAACATGGAGAAACTGAGGCAAACTCAGGAAAGACTTAATGCAAAACTTTCTGACCCGACAACTGTCTATAGGACAACAAATTACTTTGTTTCCTTTTTCAATAGGTCCTCTTCACAGAAAAAACAAGAGGAGAGACATGCGATTTTTACAGGTGAGACATCCAGAAATCTCCATGATGATTTTTCAGCAGCTACTGATTATGGTGTAGATGTTCCTGTAGTTAGTGGGTCAACCACTAGTCCTATTTGCACACCTGAGGGTGGAGATTCTCTACAGGGATATGTGGATGTGCATGTCTTGTTGGCAGATAGTGGTACTGAGTCACAACATCTCGAGCCTGCCAGAGTTAGTGACACGAAATAGGCTGATGACATGTTCACGACCATTGAGAGCAGTTTTACATTAGTTGGTAGTAGTACCAGTGATACAGGATCTGATTTTCAGGACAACAGTCCTTTATGTGAGCTTGTCGATGATGTCGTGGACAGTGTGAGTGCAGAGGATGTTGTCGATACCACTAGGGATTCTGAATCCTTTGATGACGATGTTGTTTTTGAGGACTGCGAGGAGGATATGAGCTTTGACAACTTTGATATTTATGACAACAGTCGTAGAGTAGAGTCAGTACAGGAGACAACTGTCTTTTCCTGTATTGAGGATGTGAGCATGGAGTTACCTAGTGATGACACTCAGGAGTGGAGTGTTACAGATGAGTCAGGTGACATAGATTCATGCCACAGTATTGATGATTCACATGATGACATTGAGTCATGTATGCAGCTCGAGATAGTAGAGGGATCTCAGTTAGACGATGTTGATACTAGCATTGTGGATACCTCTGATGTTGGGTATGATGATGATGTGTGTTGCAGTGAGTTTGGTTTTTTATACCAGACATTGGGTGTTGACTCAGCGTTGTCCTCTGATGGTGATGGGTCCCAGGATCCTCTTTTACTGAGACTCACAGAGGAGAATGAGGAAGCAAATGAGTGGCAAGAGTTTGTTACAGCAAGGGCTTCCACTTCTTCAAATGAGGTTTTTGTAGAGGTGCCTAGTAGCGATACCTCGTTGGTGGACATGTGCAAGGTTGTTAGCCCACATGAGAAGAGTGATCATGAGGTGAGTTTGGTGGATACAGTTTCCTACCATAGTGCAATCAGTGAGACTGAGAGTGTACAGGGGAGCCAGGGCGTGCAACGACATTTTGTGTCCAGACAGCTGAGGGTGAGCGATAGAGATATTTCTTCATCTCTTGAGCATTATGATGCTATCCGACAGTTGTTGGTTGTTTATGGTTGGGGTGCTCCTATGACAGACGAGCATGGTGGTAGTTACCTTTCCCTAGCAGAGGTTCATTCGCTTCGAGAGGCTATTAGGATTTAGCTATGTTCAGTTGGTAGCTGACAGAGAGCACCTTCTTGAGTGGGGGGGTACCTGTTATGAGGCGTTGTTAGGGAAAGAGGAGGAGGTAGTTGTGCTCACCCATGAGCTCCAGGCAACTGCTGGGGTTTTAGAGAGCACCCAGTTGGCTCTTCAGGAGTCACAGATGCAGTTGGGGGAGATGATTGTAGAGTTGGAGAGGATTCAGTCTATGCCAGCCATGGATCCAGTGCAATTACATATAGTGGTGGTTGGTGGTGAGTCAACTTCCACAGTTGGCAGTGATGGATGTGTTGGGGACACAGTTATATCCATCCTTGAGATAGATACAGTAGACGCAGAGGAGGTGAGTGCTTCAGTTGAGGATTGTAGAGAGTCTTGTGGTACCAGGTCCTCCAAGTGTTAGCTTTTTAACGAATGATACAAAGCAGGTTGTTGAGAGTCCTGAGGTAGCAGGAGTGGATTTGTTAGAGAGTTGTGTGCCAGTTTCTGACACTGCTCCCTCCGTTTCAGAGGACATGGATAGGGTATCATCTAGTTTGGAGACGAGCTCTCATGATGATTTTTTTCCTTCTGCCAGAAGCAAATCTATTCCTTCATCTCATACAGCTGATAGCGATAGGCAGTTAGTAGTGCCAGTGTCTGAGGGATCAGTTGTGGATTGCAGGGGAACAGGTTGATGCTGCTTCTATAATTTATACTGCACAGAGTCGTTCATGGAGTACTTGCTTGAGAGTCCGGTTTTGCAGGAGGGACCTTTTGGGGGCTTCTGAGGGTACACTCATCCAGGGTTCTCGCGGTATTCAACTTTTAGTGGGAAAGATTGTAGATACTTTGACTACAATGCTTCCTCACAGGGATTTTGTGGTTGGATTTGTAGAGAGGGTTACCCAAGATCCTGCCCAACCAGTTGTTCGGAGTCAGAGATTGGAGCCATCTCTTGATTCTCGGTTTGATATGGATGAGCCTTTGACAGAGATTGGAGCATTTCATCGTGATTACACAATGAGGAGTGCTCATCATTTCTCTTTTGACTCACTAGTTAAGGACTTGGTTGCAAGATGGTGTCGGTTGGCTCCAGGGATATACCATCCTTTATGGTATGAGTTTTCTCCATTTGCAGTTGATGGGGTTGGTTATTGCAAGTTAGTAGGAGGCGATTTGCAGGGTCAACATATCTGTGGTGATTTTGCTGAGGATGGATATCTGGGATGTAGGGGTACTTGTCCCTGTTGCACACATGCACTTCATGCACAGAGCAAATTGGTAGGGTGTGCAGGGAGTTCTAGTCTATTAGATGGTATTGGATATCCATTCTTCCTTGTTATAGATGGCTGTGAGTTTCATCTCTATTGGGATCCAGGTAGTGACAGATTTGGCATTGCAGATTATGTAGGTCGCTGTAATGAGCCCCACCTGGCTCTTTGATAATGCAATTTGATTTTGCATGAAGATGACAATTTCTAACAATAATTCCTTTATTTAAACATACATCTTCAGTTTGACAATTCTCAGCCAGCATACACAATTATTTCAGAATGCTTATTTGGCACAAATTCTGGAAATTACATTCAATCTCTTTGTTTTCGTGAAAACTTTTCAATATACAAACGATTCATCAAACAACAGTCTTGTATTCATTCAGCAAACAATAGTCTTTGTATTTATTCTAAAAATTAACAATTCAATCACTACAACTGAAATTGTAAGGGCTGTATCTTTTACCAAATAACATACCATTAAAGGTTGATATTGTTAATGCCTTTGTGCTGTGCCACGACCATACACCAAACCCCACCCCAGTTGTCTCTGATTTTCTGAATGCTAAGCGGCTGAAGTATTGATATACCAGCACCACGATCCCATACAAAACTGAAACCACTAACTCCCACGACATACACTAGCAATAATGATGCAACGTTTTGATAGCAAATTGCCGCTTCCTCAAACTCTAATGTACGACCAGCACTTTAAACACCACCTTGTCACAAATCCTCCACAACGTTCAGCCACAAAAACTCCCATACGAATTCACCAACATAACTAGAATTAAAATTTCTGAAACAATTCCACCCTCCAAGAATATAAATTGACCTCTTCTACAGGCCCTAGTTCAACAAATAAATTCAGATCTCAGAATGAATAACTCCCTCCAGTCACAGGCAAACAATACGAAGGAATCAAAATTGGTTATACTTCAGCAACCAATTGAAGAAATGGTTCCAGAAGAATCAGTCTTCCAGATGCCAAATCGATTCAGTATCAAACCCTTATTCCTCAACAAGGGATTTGATTTACAACTCAGAACTTCTCCTGAGAGAAAACAAACAAAATATAATATATTCAATCGATGATGAATGAATGCCTTGCCTATTGCTTTTATAATTAAAAAGTGTCTTCTCTCACACACTTTTCACTTGAAGCACTTTTCTACTAAGGCACATATTGAGTAATATAGTTTATTAACTCATTTGGCTCCAAAGATGACCTTTTCGTCAATATCATGAAATTATGACACGCAAGGTCCCTGTTTCTTGTGCCCAAGATTTAAAACTTTTCATCCCGGTTCCGACGAGCTATAACATTAAGGTGCCCAACATATAATACCAACAATAATGACAACCTTAGCAAATTTAATTAAATAATAATAATAATTCACCCGTCTTGCGAAAACAATTGAAGAAGCATCAAAATCAAAATCTGTCTGCACTGGAGTGATTCTGATGATAAAAGATGATGATCGAACCTGACAGGGTGATTCTGATGATAAAAGATGATGAACGAACCTGACGGGGTGACTTACTAAAAATAGACGCTCTTTCCAAGATTCTTGGAGCCCAAACCGGAAGCCAGAAATGAAAACTGAGAGCATCATTCACTCCTTTAACTCATTTGAGCTTATCGGAACTATCCATTGACTTACTATAAGTAGTAAGTTCACACCAATGACCCTTTAAACACCTCGCCAGACCACGAGGATCGCAATAATGACCTGGCACCATCCATTCGATGACCCTGCTAAAAATGGGGACATTACAGTCCTCCCTTCCCAAGATTGCTTGTCCCCAAGCAATCACGGGAACAAGAAACATCACAATCCACCTGGATCCCACGGAAAACTGTAAGTCATGCCCCAGGCGCAAAGTGCAGGCTCTTGTAGCATCCTCTGAAAAACAGACAGAATAACTCTGTAAAAAGATCCATAACAATCACTCGCCCACACTCCCATACTGAATCTATCTCTGCTCAGATCCCACGAGAAATGAATCTCAGGACCATCAAAAACCTAGATGTATGGGTGACTCAGATCACATACACACTGAACTCCCCCTGCACACCCAACTGAAACACTAACTCTATCAATCCTCGCGTCCCTGTCTAACTGACACTCACACCCAACCACACTGTGGATATGATAACAAGCATAGGTACCTGAGTCACTACCACCAAATCCAAACTCGACAAAACCGACCTGGGCATGAAGATATTGCAAGTGATATAACTTGCAGCTGCTGATCCCATCTGCAAAAGATGGTACTAACCCATCCCACAATGGATGGTATGAAACTGGAACCAACCCACCACGATAAAAAACCAAATCCTCTGCTTGTGGGTCGAAAGAAGAATGATGAGCACACCTCATAGTATAATGCCGATAGAAAGCCCCAATCTCTGTCAATGGCTCATCACTACCAAACTGGGAATCAGTAGATGGCTCCACTCTTTGACTCCGCCTAACTGCAGGCTAGGTAGGATCCTGGGCAACCCTCTCAACAAACCCAACCACGAAATCCCTGTTGGGAAGCATTGTAGCTAAGGTATCTACAATCTTCCCCACCAAACATCGTATAGCGCAAGAGCCTCTAATGAGAGCACCCTCAGATACTTGGTACGAACTCCCCTGCTAATCTGCACTGTCAAGGAGATACTCCATGAATGACTCAGTGCAGTAAAAATTATACGCGAAAGCGTCAACCTGTTCCCCCATAGCCCACAGCTGATCCTCCTGCAAATGTGGCATTGCCAATTGTCTACTGCCACCAATTGTATGAAATGTGGTAATAGATTCGCTTCCTGCAGCAGGAAGCAAATCACCGTGAGAGCTCGTCCCCACTAATGCCCTCACCTCCTCTTCACCTACTGCACCCATAACTTGGACAAATGTGTCAGCCACATCATCACATCCCACATCTCCAACCATAGAAGCAAACTCACCACCAACCACCTCAATGTGCAACTAAACTGGGTCTGGGGTTGGTGTGGACCGAACATGGTCCAACTCTACGGTCACCTCCTCCAGTTGTGACTGTGACTCCTGGAAAGCCAACTGGGTACACTGCAGTGAGTCCACAGTCACCTCAAGCTCTCGTGTAAGCTCAACCACCTCCTCCTCTTTCCCTAACAATGTTTCATAACAGGTACTGCCCCACTCCAGAAGGTAATCCCTGTCAGCAACTAACTGTGTATAATTATGCTTCAAGACCTTGACAGCCTCTCGAAGCGCATGAACCTCCTAGGGAAAGGATACTCTCACCGTGCTCATCTGACATAGGAGCACCCCAACCAGATGCGGCTAACATTTGACGAATCGCATCAAAATGTCAACAACTGAGGAGATGTCTCTATCATTCACCTTCAGCTGACTAGACACATGATGCCTTTGTAAGCCCTGCCTCCTATGCAAGCTCTCTGTTCCATTAACTGCACTGTGATAGGAGACTGAATCAAAACTGCTCGCCCCATGTGTGCTATTGTCCTCGCACACATCTGCAACTACGATACAACTCGTCGGTACCTCAACCAACACCTCAGAAGGAGCGGAAACCCTAGTAGTATCGCCAATAACAGAGAGTCCCTGTGAGTCCTGATCCTGGGACCCATCCAAAAGCACCATAGAGTCATCGCCAAATATCTGATAAGGAATGTCATACCCCATGCAACCTATATCATCAGAAGTGTCTGTACTCACTGCATCTACATTCCCTAACAGATGCTCAACTGCTATCTCCTGACTCTGCACATATGAATCAATGTCAGGATGTGAATCAATAACTCCCGAACATGAACCGACATCTGCCGACTCAGCTGTAACACCCTGATCATCAATACCACAACAAGGTAGCTCCATGCTCTCGCCTATCCCGCCTGAGAGAGGTATTGCCTCTCGCTCTAGAGCTACACTACGACCGTTGACGTATAAATCTCCAATAACAATTCCCTCGAGAGAATCTAGACCATCAGAGGCAACTCCTGTATCAACTGTCTCTGCACCAACTGCAGCAACAACTCGGGAAGCTCAACCTGCTGAAGCTCAGTACTACAGTCTACCACTGGTACTGACACGTCCACATGTATATCTATGGAGTGCCTATCATCAGATCCATGAGTACTGTTGATGTGTGTTTTATGACCTACCAAACAGTAGAACAAAACACCGAGGTATCTTATCCTCTCTTGATCAAAGTTTCGTATATGCTAAGATTGTGAGAAGATCATATAGGTCACTTCAAGGTTCCTTTTCTGTGTCAGGTCTTGACCATGGATAAGCTCGGTGGTAAATGTGATTTGCTGAATATCACAAGGGGCCTTACGTTTTCAGTCTTCAAAAATTTGCAATGAAATACCTTTTTGGAATTTTCAGAATATGCGGAAAGCAAAAGGAAGTAGGGTTCATAAATTTTAATCTACTCCCAAGGGCAATGATAGCAATAGTCAATACTTCGGTGGACAAATTCCCAATAACCAGGTTTCGCTTCGCCAAGTTATACTACAACTATACGAGAACCGGTACAATCTTCAAGGTTTATGCAGAGGATTTTCATACCACCACGAACACCATCATGATGAACAATGTATGCGAATGACAGAAGTTAAGCATATGCATGATTGAGGTTCAGGCTAACTTTGCACAACGATTTACAATCAGTAAAACATCAAAAGTATGAACCAAAGGAACCCATCAAAACACCATCATATTTATCATTGCAATCACAACACTTCATCTAACATTATCCAACTAATCTAAACTAAATGAGGGAATTGTGAAACCAAGCAAGCACTAAAACACATCAAGTATTCACCATGAAACCAACAATGAAAACTTTATTGTCTCAGTAGCTCTTTAGCAACAATCTCAAAATTCGCTCCTCAAATGAGAAGTGAGGCCTTTATATAGGTCCTCGAATACAATGAGTGGCCCGGATCAAACAATAACCGATGGCCCAGATCATGACACCTCATCCCTAATTAGGGTTAGGTCAAGGAAGAAAGAATCTACATTAATGAAAAAGGAATCCACTACCATAGTGGGCAATAAGTACCCATTATGCATGCATGCTCAGGAGAGTAGGGTGCAATAAATTGCCACTAAGCATGCCCACTATGCATTAAATGCATTATTTTGGCTTGAATGGATTGACCTTAATTCCCTTCTTTACATACACTGACTTTGACTTGAAAATCTTTGACTAGCTGGTGCAGATGATTGGGTGTCATGTCAGCAATGGATCATTTTGTAACCCAGATCCAAGTTTGATTACTTCTTTTGAAATGATCTCTTCTTTGATCGGTTTCTTCCTTCTATGCTTGCTTGGGAATTCTTCTTCTTGAAAGTGCATTTGGATTCCCTCATCTGTGATTACGGAATTTCTTTGCACATAACTATCTTCGCCATACTAGTCTTGGATTTCCAAGTTGAACTTTGATCTTTTGAAGCTTGGAACCATGAATGTCCTGAACTGGATCACTTACGTCTTTAACATCAGAACCGGAACCCTCTGACAAGAGTGTCCTCCTTGAACACCTGAAACTAGAATTCTTCCTCCTGCAAAATGAAATAACAAACATAAGATTCATGCAAGGAAATAAGATTGAAGACACTTTACATCTCATTCCACACTGGGAATAAAATTCAAGCTCATAGAACCCTGAATATAAAAAAATTCTCCCTTTAGAAAGAAACTTTCTCTCATTTTTTCTCTTCTCGAAAGATCCTTTCTCTCTCTATCACTTTTACTTCAAAACTTGCACGCTTTCCTCTTCTCGTGCTTTAAATTCACTTGTCCCTCTTTTTTCTTTATTTTCCAAAGATTCCAATTTTTTCAAGATTTTGGAATTTTCCAAGATTTTTGATTTTTTCAAAATTTCCAATTTTTTCTTCCGTGAAGGAGAAGTTTTCCAACACTTAGCCATTTTTCCTTCCATGGAGGAGAACTTTTCCAACACTTAGCCATTTTTCCTTCCATGAAGGAGAAATTTTCCAATACTAAACCATTTTTCAAGTTTTGCCATTTTCCGGAATTTTCCAAAATTTTGGATTTTTTTAACTTTTTCAGTAAAATTTCCAAGATTTCACCTTTTTGATTTTAACGTTTTTGGAATTTTACAATTTTCCAAAATTTTCACATGTTGGAGGATTTTCTTTTGTTTGCAAATTCTCCTTTGACCGAGTTGACTCGTGCTCCACCATTCCTGGAGGGAGGATTTTGAAGAGGTCGTGGATTTTTCAAGTCGTGGATTTTTCTTCAAGTCATGGATTTTTCTTCAAGTCATGGATTTTTCTCTGAAGTCGTGGATTTTTCTTCAAGTCAAGGATTTTTCTTCAAATCGTGGATTTTTCTTGAAATTTCAGAATTTGTGATGTTTTTCATGCCTTTCCACTTTTGGATATTTCAAGGGTGTTTCCAGACTTAAACCATTTTTTGATTGACGAGCTCGCTTGTTTATTCTTCTGGATATAGAATTGGATACCCTTTTGTCTCTTTATCAGTAATAGCTCACTTGCTCCCAAAATAGACTTGCCAAAAATAGACTTTCTAAAAATAGTCAAAATAAGGCCAATCCGGGAGGCAAAGAAATTTACTAAAAATAGACTTACTAAAAATAGACACTGTTAAAAATAGTAAGTACTTCCAAACTCAAAATAAGGTCATTCCGGGACGCAGTGAAACTTACTAAAAGTAGACATACTAAAAATAGAAATTTCCAAAAATAGCAAGTATGTCAAGACGTTCAAAATTTCACTGACATTCTTTTTTGAATTATCAATTCTCATTCACACTTGACCTAATTCATAGACAAACACATAGTTTCCATTCTAGGAGCCAGGTGGACAACACGTTTCTAGACTTGGCCAAATTTTACCAATTCTCACATCAAAGCAAGGGGAACCTTAGGGGACTGAGCCAAAAACTACCAAGAATGAAAGCCAAAAAGAAAAGGCCAACAAAAAAACTAGGGGGGTACCCATTTGCAATGGGGCGATGTGTGAAAAGCTCTCAACAAGTAGGTGTCATACATACTGGTATATCTCCATCTCGGACACCTGTCGGGGAAAACTCAAGCCTCCTACCCTGCGATCTTGATGTCGGCCTACTGAAGGCAGAAACCATATATCTTGCTTCCCTATCTACTGTCTCTGGATCTGACAGTCTTGGCGCCATCCTCTGCTGATGAAGCCTAAGTCTCTCCATACTCTCTATTAATGTATTTATTTTATTACTATTTCCCGCATTGCTGTGCCGGCTCTCGGAGCTAAGCCGCCTATATCTATCCATAGCTCAAAATATGTGAGAGTGCTGATCACTCTTAAATATAATAGCAGATCTGCATAAATAATAAATTTCCTACACCACAGGGTGGCAGGAAACCGCTCTGATACCACTGTAATGAGCCCCACCTGGCTCTTTGATAATGCAATTTGATTTTGCACGAAGATGACAATTTCTAACAATAATTCCTTTATTTAAACATAAATCTTCAGTTTGACAATTCTCAGCCAGCATACACAATTATTTCAGAATTCTTATTTGGCACAAATTCTGGAAATTACATTCAATCTCTTTGTTTTTGTGAAAACTTTTCAATATACAAACGATTCATCAAACAACAGTCTTGTATTCATTCAGAAAACAATAGTCTTTGTATTTATTCTAAAAATTAACAATTCAATCACTACAACTGAAATTGTAAGGGCTGTATGTTTTACCAAATAACATACCATTAAAGGTTGATATTGTTAATGCCTTTGTGCTGTGCCACGACCATACACCAAACCCCACCCCAGTTGTCTCTGATTTTCTGAATGCTAAGCGGCTGAAGTATTGATA
>MU227919.1:70223-86546 GCA_018584345.1 Thuja plicata | reverse complement strand
GTAAGACAGCACAACAATTTTGTGGAAAATCGTCAAACCCTTGATGTGATGTTGCAATCACACGCGATTTTGTGAAAAATTTGGCAAAAACCTTTGTTTTGTGGGAAAATGGTAAATCCCATGAACTAAAAAATATGAAAAAAAAGCCCACCATGATTATTTTAGAAAAAATCATGCAAAATCATTCCATGAATTTTTATGAAATTTTTTTTATAAAACCCTCCATCAGAGAAAGAACCCACAATTTTTGATGAGAAAATTGCAAGAAAGCCCTTGCAGATTTAAAAAGAACTCTGCAGAAGTCACAATTTTGTTCTTATAAAATTGCCGAAAAACAGCAAATCACAATTGTTAGGAAAAAAATAATGAAAAATCCATTACAATTTTTTTTGGAAAAAAAGAACATAAAAAACCCTCGATGGAGATGCAAGTGCAAAGAACCCATGCCCTGGCCCGACCATCGTGTGGTAAAAAGAAAACACAACAGGTCGCGGATGAATGTGAACCCTAGACATTGCATTCGCAGAACAAACTTCCATTGCACGGTAAAAAACCCTCAAATAGAACAATTTCACATGATATTTCAGGAAAAATCACGAAAACTATTCAAAACACCTTGATTTTTCAAAAAATTTGAAAAAACTCTACAAACCCTCAATTTGAGAAAACATGAACTCAAAAACCCTCGATCTGAGTTTATCAAAGAAAACTTTAATTTTATAAAAAATGGGTGAAAAATCTTCTAAAAATTTCAAAGAAATTTCTAGTAAAGCTCACAATTTTTCATCAAAAATTGATTAAGAACTTGAAAATTTACCAAACAATTACCTTTGCTTTGTGTTGCCCATATTTTTGACTGCGGCAAATTTTAAACTTTTGTTATCATGCTTTCATCCATGCTTCTTTGCAAAGATACCCCAAATGTTTTGACACATCGTCCTATTTTAGATATGTGAGAAAGTATTGTTTATTCCAGCTATTGATGTTAATCCGAATCAAGTTCTTTATTTAAGGAGGGTGGCTGTATGTTTTTTCCATTATTTGCGCCGGAACCCAATGGACAGGTAAGAGCTTTTTCTAAAACGCTATATCGGTACTTTATATGGCTGACGATGATATGAAACAAGCTCGGTTGTAATTGCATAAGAAAGAAGCTGGTGTGTTCGAGGTATGGTTCCCATGTTGGTGTTAGACCAAGATGATGGGTAATATGTTTTGATGTCATGTGATTCTAGAAATATTCTTTGTGGTTTTTTAACACCGAATGTAAGCCACAGTGATTCAAGCACACGCAGTTGGCAGGTACCTTATAAGCATTAATATCCTTTCCAAAACCTGATGAGGTTCCCAACACTCTGTCAGATCCCGATTAAGTTCCTAGTACAGTGCTGGAACCCGACATACAAAGCAATTCCGGAACTATTGTTGAAGACGACATAATGCTCACAAAATTCTTCTAAGGGCATACCATTGTTAGCATCCGAAATAACGTATGGAACTGCACATAAGTTCCTAATAGTACCGTCAGAGCTCGACAGGAGTTCAGGAACTCCTCTTCTCTCCCGACCCGCCGACGTCTTATATCATTGGGCACATGATTTGAACTTCCCGACTTTCCAACATAAGAATAGATGACTATCGTGGCCATCAAAGAAGAAGCAGCCACTCATAAAGGAACCTATATCATGATCACTGAGCATTGTATTGAACGCGAATAATGCATATTGTTGGAGATGAGTTCAATCCTGATAGAGGCTAAGAGAGGTGTGGTTTCGTATCTCAGATTTTTGCACTAGAGGGGAAATTATGGGTAACAAAGGATGCCACAATCTAGTGCATTGTATGGGTGAATCATACCTCAGATTCTGAAGATGGAACAATTGGAATATAATAGGCTTTAAACACAAACCATAATAAGAATGAAAGCCATGTTGTGAAGGGACCGAACTGAAAAGGTCACAGGTGGAGGCAAAATCCTCAATTCTCTTAAAAAAAGGATTCTCAGTGTCTGACAAATCTAAGTGGATTTTCATGCTTTCGTGTGGACGAGATGTCAAAGCTGCTACAACAATTTGTTTTGAGTAGAAAGCTACTGAAGCTTTATGTCAGAATTCACTAGATGTTTCCCTTCAGAAAGATCCCCGTTCCAAAGCTACGGCTCAGAGGTATCATGCTCATATATACACCAATGGCAAAGGAAAGGCTTTGACAGTGAAACCTGTAAATGGACCAATGGGAAATAACTCCAGGCACTGGCATATGGGGTTTAATGAAAATCTTTGAAACTTTCTGTATTAGAATCAAATCGAATACCCGAGGAGATGGAAATACTCCCCTAAGCAAGAGGAAGAAGATATAAATAGTGTCTATGAAAAGGCAACGTCCGCATCTCAAAGTTGAGTCATTGCATTGTGTCGCACAATTTAGCACTTTTTAAAAAAGTACCGAAAATAATCCCAATCCGCTATTGAATCAGGTGGAGGTCATTACGCTTATAAGTCACATCACCAATGAAATTAGTTGATTTGTCAGGAAAGCTTATGACAAGGATTATAGCTGAAAATCCACAAGACAAAGAGGTGGATTGTCATATCTGCAATGTTGAAGATCACATATAGGTCATATGTTTTGATGAACAAAGTTCCCGATTTCAAATGGCTCGCAGAGGACACGCTTTGAGTGTTTCTTTTCAAATTACCATAGATTTGCACATGGTGATTAGACTGCAACGAAGGATTCAAGCAAGATTTTTGCGATGATTTACAGCCCGTGAAGTGTTTGACAGAATCCCTCGATAACATGTTGCCTCATAAAATGGATGATTTCTAAACACGCACAAAATTGATACGGTGAATGAAAGCATTGATGGATTCTTTGAGAAAAGTCGACAGGTAACCCAAGGCATGACTGTTATGGCCGTCTTTAGCTTAAATCAACAATATCAAATGTGGTCGAATGCAATAACAGATACCCATGTGAATCAAAGTGTTTGAACCGGAAAATCTAATATGGACTCAGGATTCTCTTAGAAGTTATTCAGAATTCAAATTTGGAAATGAGATATTACATAAAGTCTCATCAAAAAGAAATCCGGAGGCTGTTGGTAATCTTCAGGGGGCAATTGATGCCGCAACTCAGGAAGTATAGGAAAGCTTGGAGAGTCGGGCTTCAAGTGATAAAATTACAGAATGTTGGAAATTGAGCTTGAGTTCAGATACTCCTTCAAGTAGAAAGGAGAAAACATTTAGATTGTGGCATACTCGGGAGATCAAATGATGAATTATACGTCATACACAGGGGAAAGTGTAGAGATATAAAATCTTGATAATCTTTTCAAGAATCGGTAACAAGAACCGAAAGGCCTTTTAGGAGAAAATCCAAAGTCATATTTTTGGGGTAATTAATTAATCAAAAGCAAGAGAATCGAAGAAAAAAAAGACTTATGGGGGAATCATTAGATCGCAAGAAAGGGGAAGAATACGGTTACAAAACTGAATTATCCCGGAATAGAAAATCCTTTAAATAGGCAATCAAATGATTTGCAAAGGGGCTTTTCTTTTCTTCCAGAACCCCCTTTGCCCTTGGAGGAAAAAGTCAGAATCGGCAAGGGGGAGAGGGGATGTTGTTTTTCAGTTCTGTTAACAGGGGATAAACAGGGGATTGACTTTCTGAACATAGTCTCTGTAATGGGGTCTGAAATCTTTGAGTTTCGGTCAAATCAGTAAATAAGAGGCAATGAATCTTTGTATTGGTTGGTTGTCTTCACAATTTTATCATTTCTGTGCGAGATTACAATTGTTCTTGATTACTCTATTATATTTGATTGTGGGTGTTGATCCTAGAATCTTTGAGTTCTAGATTACATATACCATTTGAAAGGAGTTCCTGTTTATTTTCCTGATTGTGGGTGTGAAGCTAAATGATCTTTGAGTCATTAGTTTTCATTCTTTTGTCACCAATCTACATTTACATTTGTGCCATGGTGATGGGCGAATGTTGGTTACCTTTCCTTCTTTCTGGTTAAAAGCATACCCCAGAAAAGTAAAATTAAATCATAAGAGGGAGTTGTACCTCTAAAATTCAGAGGAAAATCGCTAATTCATTAGCGATTTCTCCAACTATTAGTTGCTTATTCGTCTTCCATTCTAGGCATAAAGAGATATTTTCGTGATTTTCTTGAAAAGACCAATCTGTTATCTAACACTTTGATACCATGATATGATAATTGATTGATATTCAATGTTAAACAAAGGAGAGGAATACTCCTTAAATAAGCAATTACAAGAATATCTTTCCATAATGGAGACGATCAAGAATTAAAGACAATAGAAAATTACTAAACTAACTAAACAACTTAAAGAACAACAAATTACTTAATACTAACTGAATGACTTAAAATAAAGTTACTTACATGACCATTATACTAAATATTACAATAGTACTTTAATAGCCCAGGAGCTCTGAAATAAATCTGGATCTGAAAGGTTTACACAATAGGGTTTATGCATGTTATGTCTAGATGAATTAGAGTATGAAAAGTGGCAATGACTAAAGAAATAAGTTTATTCAAAGACCATGCCATGTGGTTTACTTGCATCTATTGATCTAACATCCAAAGAAGACATGGATACTAACGTATTTAAAATAGTTTCATAAATTGAATTTTATCAAGGAGGTTCGTATCTGAAAGCGCTTTGCACCTTGAATGGTATGTTTTGTTCTCACTTGCATGCAAGCTTAAATTGGGATTCAATATTGATTTATATTAGGGTTTAGTTGTTGTAAGATATGGGAAAACCAAGATTGATAGGTGATAGTTAGTAAACAACTAGGTAAACTTGAGGGTAGAGTGAGATCACCAAAAGTGGTGTCAATATTCTTGGGATTCAAAGGATGACAAGAATCAAGATTAGGACCCGAGGTAATGAATAAGCAAAATTCTAATGAAAACCTTGATCTAGGATACTTCCTAGAATTTTGTGACAAAGTTTTTGCTTTGTGCTTTGAGGGGTAACATGGACTAAAATAGGTATGCATTTGGGTTTAATCTTTTGAATTATGAGTATGATGCATAGGCGACATATGGATTCTACGGTAAATCCTAGCTAAAGTCAAAGATGTTTGGTAATATTGATTGTTTAAGCATCTAAATAGTTTGTAAGATGGAATTTGGAAAGACTGATACTCTTGGTACAAAGGGTAATGTGAGATGAGGACTTGTGACAAAGCTGGTATTCGAGGATTTGACATGCAAACCATCAAATTTAAAGTAAAGGGGACATGTGGTAGGTGATCAACGAGGCCATGTGGCTGGATCTAAAGGTTAAATAACCAGTTTATAATCCATTTTGAATCTGAACTTGTTTCACACTATAAAACATAAAATTTTTCTCATAGTAACTCTGAGCATTAATGAGATCTATAAGTTTCACTCAATCTGGTTAGCAATAGTTTTGCATCTAAAAAAGTGAAAGTGAGGGAATATACAGAAAACCAGATGCAATATGGTATCTTTATTTGTTGTTCTTCCCCTTGGTGGTAACTTTAATTCTCTATTGTATACTGCAGTTCCCTTCAGTCCCATTGACCTACGTTTGGTCATCCATGGAAATTAATATAATTTCGTTCTTTTTAAGAGGACGATGGATCCTAGAGACATGTCAAATTTGATTTATTGTATCTCTGGGTCTAAATTTCAAAGAAAGTAATCTAGGTGTCTTTTGGGAATGCGATAGTCAATCAGTAGTTCTTTGGAGATAATGACACCTATTGATACGCTTTGAGTTTTCAAACATGTAATCTTGTTATCAAAGAACTAATTATAAATTTGGCTCATTAAATCAAAGAATAAATGTTGAGGAACAATCTAAATGAAACTTTGAATTTGTACAACATAATACTCAAGACCACATTAATCATCCTGTTTATCTCCAATTGTTTGAAATGGAAGTTAAGACTTGATAAAACAAATGTTTAATCTCTCAAAACTCCAAAATGCTCTCTTGAAGCTCCAACCTTCACAAAAAATACAAAACTTGAACATGAAATAAAATATTCCTTTTTTGGTGATGCAAGATTGCTTGTGAGCCCGGATACTCCTGCATTAGGCACATGTGGTAAGAAGTTTTTGAGCATGGACTCACAAAATGAGTTGGAGAGTAGAACTATCCTGTAAGTGTGAACACCTTGTAGCAAACTCCATCATTGCGTTAGTCTCATAAAAAGACTTCCTTCGCCTCTTCCAACATCTAGCCGGAACATTCACCATCCATCTCTACCAATTACAACTCTTACTTTTCTTTACTTTCATAGTATCCAAGCAACCATATTTCAGCCACCTTCACCAACATGTACCTGCACTATTCCCTACAACACCATATATTGGTTTCTTTACATACATATCAGCACTAACAAAAACCATCTTTTCATTCACTTTCTTTTCCATCTTTACATTCACTACATCACAATTCATAACATACAAATCATCTTTCATAAATTCAAGGAAGTATGGTTTTACATCTTCCTTTGGTATCACAGCAACATTCTCTTTCTCAAAACTTTCATCTTCATACAATCCATTATATCCTTCGACATAAAAATGAAAAATGTTATGCATTGCCTCTTTCTCTTTCATTACTGAAACATCTTCACTCTTTGCTGCACTTTTAAATACCTTCATGTCCTCCAAAGGACTCTTAGCCTGTATATCTTCTCTTTCTCGTCCTTAACCTCTACAACTTCGTCTTTGCTCTCTTCCATCATGCTGTCATTAAGGTATACTGTATTTGGGCATTAGGATTTGCAAGGAGATTTTGGTGTCGCCTTTAGCCTATGATTTTAGAAACCATTGATGGTTTCTAGTTTTGGATCTTCCTATATATATATTGGTTCATATTTTGGACTATGTTTTCAATGATTGTATGATTTTACCAAAGGTTATGTTGCTGAAATTTCGCTAGACTTGTATTTTTTTTTTCTCTTGGGAGGACTTGAGCTTGAAGTATTGTAACCAGATTCTGTATTGTGAATACATTGGTTTCAGCTTCAGAGGTTGAGGGCTTTCTTGGAAGGGATTTTGCTTTTGATTTTTTATATTTCGGTATATTGATTCATTGTGATGAATTCTCTTGCATTTGATTTTTCTTTTTTTGGAATTTTTAGATCTTGCATGCATGTCTTCCTATTTGATTAGTGCATAAAGTTTTTCTTCTATCAGCTTCATTTCATTTTCCATATTCAAGCATGTTTGGTGCAAAGGAAAGCACATTGAATCATGTCATAAACCTAATGTGTTATAAAAATGGGAACATTCAATAAAATGTGAGTTTTCTAGCTAACCATTACACATCCATACAATGTGAGGAGATAGCACAAGAAGCCCCTATACAACTCAATTACAAGCCAATTCGACTTCTTGTTACAGCCCTTAGTTGTTAGTTCATGTTTTTGTGATTTAGCTTCCTTGGGTGGAGTGGGCACAAGCATTTTGAATTTGCTCTGAACAAGTGCACATATTATGGAAATAGTTGGCATGACAATTGCATGAGACGATTAGGGTTGTATTCAGATCATAAAATGATGTAGTTTAGCTAATTTGTCATCATCTTGTGACAATCTAAATTATTTTTTAAATTTCTTGAATAAGTCGTCTCCTTTTGTGAAATAGCTCAAGGAGATTTTATTTTTAGCCATTCATTTGCAATCTATCCCAACTCATTGAGTGACAAGACAAAGTCAATACAAAATTATGACATTTTTATGAATTTATAGAAAATATTTAATTAAAACAATATAACTCTTGAAAATTTAAAAAAATTCCTCAGCCATAGAGGTACTGTCACATGTGAGCATCCTTGTACTTGTCACAAAGAACACTAAGGCTAAAACTTGTTGAAGCTATAAACTTCCCAAATTCGTCACAACTCCATCCTTTATATCTGGATCAAGGAATAATCTAGTGAATGCTACCTTGTACCCATTGCTAACTTTAAAGGTCTCTATATGTTGGCACCCTCCAAAGAAAAGAAAGGAGATGCAAGAGAGTGGTTATCTTGTTCAATTGTTCAATGGTAATTCTTTCCACCACTTTAAAAAATGTTTGGGAAGGTTCTTGCTCATTTTCTACTATTATGTCCTTTCTCTTTTCTGTCATGGAGCTAATGCCATCATATATTTTTTTTCAGTTGTTGCTGATGAGGATTAGTAAATATGATCATACTTATAACAGGCTTGGTGAAACTCAACATGTAGTCCACACAAGTCTTCCAATTATTGTCTAGGACGAGTGCTTTGATTCCTTTGGCTGGTCTTATATTTTAGTGCCTATCTTCACCCCTCTTCACCCCAAAGATTGTTGATTACCATGAAAGAGAATGCCTTCGCAAATTAACAAGTTGTCTCAAGATGATTATGTAAGATGAGTAAAGTCTAACAACCTAATGTGGTGTTAAAGAAGTAAAACTTAATTTAAAACATTGACTTCATTTTTTATTTTTATAAAAAAACTAGATGATGTGAAATAAAAAATACAAATTTAAAATTTAAAATTGAAGTAAATAAAAAGTAAGATATTACTTTAGAAAGTTACCTTAAATAGCTCCAACTTTGAGAGGCATTTGACTGACTTTTGACATATAATGATTAGTCACAGACATTTAAATCTCATTGGCCTTAATTTAAAGTCATGTTATCAACTTTATCTGGTTACCGATGTCTATCATCAAGTTGAACGAGTGAACAACACATAGTGTCCAAAATATGTGCCTATATCTTGTTGGTGTCAACCACCTCCCAGGAGCACAACCTGAAAACACACCTTCACAATATGAGAGAAGCACAAAAAGTTATTTCACCAGAAGAATAATAACTATCGATATTCCAAAAATATTTTACAATCCCTTGCTTATAAAGGCAAGGAGGGAGAGCTAGTAGATAATCAACAACCAACTGCCAAAACAAAATGCACTAATAATAAAATCTAATTATGCTTAAGTAAACTTAAGCATAGGTAAATAGGATAAATCCATATTTACTTTAAAACCCCCTTAAGTGCAACTAAGGAATAAGATTATTATGCAATATGAAAGCAAGATGCAATATGGGTCCCAATTGACCATTTTAAGTACCCTTGTACAATACAAAATGCAATGCAAATTTCTCACAAGTTTTAATGTTTTGACTAGAAATGAAGATAAACAACAAAAACAAAATAATGAACACTAATACAACAATTTATCCTGGGAAAACCCTCCTCGAGGGAAAAACCCAGCCACGCCAAGAAATATCACTTTATATTAAAGAAAGATCAGAAAATCTGATTTACAATATTGCCAAACGCTGGACTGAGCTGAAAAAAAAAATCAGCCCAATGCAATCACTCAACAAAGAATATAAAACATTGCCTTGACCCTTCATTGTCTTGCAGTTACAAAATGAAGAGCCTTCGTTACCTTGACTCTTCATTGTCTCTTGAACCGTTCAACTGCACAAAGAAAACTCTTCGTAACAAAAATAAAGATTACTCCTAACGCTACACATCAACATATTCGACCTTTAGGACATAAAACATCAACACTCCCTATTAGCTAGGGAGGGATCTTTTCCAGATTCTCATGTCTTGGAGTCTCTCAACATGACAGTCACAATAGCTACACCCATTTGTGAGAAAACCAAAACTTTATCACAGAATCTCTCAACGTGATAGCATCAAGGAGTCACTCAACATGATGTTCACCATGGCTACTCCCATGTGTGAAATAAACACAAGCTCTCATCACGGATTCACTCAACGTGATGTTGTCATGGAGTCTCTCAACATGACATCCACTATGGCTACTCCCTTGAGTGGCAAGAGAAATGCCTCTGTCTCAAAGGCAACAAGGGTTTTCACCTCAAATTTCTCCGTCTCAAAGAAAAATGCATTATATTACATAATAAGAGTAAATGATGCTGAGACTCCCTCTCAGCAGAGACTCCTTCTCAACAAGGGCAACATTCTCTCAGCTTAGATTATCACAATTACGTACAGTTGAATCCAATATTTGACCAAACAAGGAGCTTTCAAAGCCACACTGCTTCACGAGCTTGCTGATCCTCTGCAAAGGGCTTGGTACTCTTCATCTACCGCTCAAGCTCCCTTTGAATCTCTAACCCGATATGAAGGAAGAGTTGCTACAAAGTATTTGCACGTTCGAACCAGGCAATATGTTGGACATGCTTTGCCCAATGTAAAGAAAGAACCCATAGATTGCAATCACATCCAAATACAATCCCATTGTCTGTAAATTCTTGCGCAGAACTTATGCACGATGAATATACAGTGACTCTGTTGATGAGACCTTGCTTCCATCTTCAGCAACTAATACAGTAGTAGACACAACGCAAATGCCCAATGTGTTGACTCTCTTGATTCTGCCAAGGATTCCTTAATAGTGTTGGCTCAACAAGTCTGGAATTATACCACTGTAGTGTCTCTGCAAACATATAATTTCCAATTGCCAACATTAGAAAGTCTGGGAGATAAATATTAAAACATCAAATCTAATAATAGAAGGCATCTTCCATCAAATATGAATAATAACAATTTTAGATCATCTCATTACTTCACAATGACATAATACTCAAATAAAATAATATAAACTCTCAAATTAGTCACTATATTAGATTTGATAATAGGACTTATCTGCAAATTTGTTCAGCTTCTAGTTGCATTGCATCACATGGAATTCATTTCTTTGTCCTGCAAGCGTCCATCTGTTCCACACTGTTTTCTCCATGCTTTTCCGAACCAACTCATGCATGAGGAAATCATCACGTTACAGATAAAGGACCCGGATCACAAACTTCTGTCAAACTCCGGTTGCACAAGGAACATTCAAGTTGTACTCAACCCGACATTGAGAATGCTTCCATTCATTTAGAATGCAGGATGGCCTTACTGTTCACAAGAAAATCATGTGTCTAGGACATTCTGTCTGTGAACATGCTTCTTTCATTTCACCGCACAACTATCACTGGAAGGCAAATATATCACCCCTTAAAAGTAACGGCTCCAACAGTCCACCAACCACATGAAATAATTCGATGTGCAAACAATTATATGCAGGATACTTTTTAAACATTAGGATAGTTCATAATAATTAAACTTGGGCCTCAAATAGAAATTCTTGGCACAAGGTTTTAATACTCCAGCATATAAAAATTTCGAGCAGAGAATTAGGCCATAAAGTTTAATATTGTCTCCTATGCCAAATAGGAGTCAGGCCCACAAATTATGAAACGCCTCCACAAATTATGAAACGCCTTGTACTATAGTCTTTAATTTATTTACTGTATACATAGGAAGAATAAGCTTCTTCAATTTATCGAATTTAAACCATGTCGTTACTCTAGAAGCCGTCCAAGCAAAGTGTTGTATTGAATTGAAAAAGAATTATCATCTCAACTTCGAACCATTATATGAAGGTTGAGATTAATAATCCGATAAACATTACAATAACCCGATAAAATTATGGAGGACCAGAAATATATCTTGAAAAAAAAAATCAAATCAAAGTGACGTCTCCTCAAATATTATCAAAATTCCTAAATGGACTTTAGGAAATCCTGCCAAATATCATTTCTCCACTGAATATTCTTCACCAGTCAATACAAAGTCTTCAGCAAGTAATATATCAGCACCAGATAAATGACCAAAGCGCAAGAAGGAATATTAATTTTGATAAATGAACCTTTAGACTAGCGTCAAAAATTATAATATGAATATTAACTCCAAACAGCATTTGGCGGTTCCACATCAATTTTAATTGCTAACCGTTAGTTTATAACATAATGCTGATATGCACAGAACGGTAAAAGAGAGGATTTACGGAAAAATATCTGTCACCAAACCTTTGAAGAGTCACTGTCCGCAAACAATCTTGAAAAACGCCTATGTTTGAATACCCTTATTTGCTGTTATCCAACTCGCTTTGATACCATGTTAATGTTTTGACCAGAAATGAAGATAAACAACAAAAACAAAATAATGAACACTAAGACACAACAATTTATCCTGGGAAAACCCTCCTCGAGGGAAAAACCCACCCACACCAAGAAATATCACTTTATATTAAAGAAAGATCAGAAAATCTGATTTACAATATTGCTAAACGCTGGGCTGAGCTGAAAAAAAACAATCAGCCCAATGCAATCACTCAGCAAATAATATAAAAGTTAAAACATTGCCTTGACCCTTCATTGTCTTGCAGTTACAAAATGAAGACCCTTCGTTGTCTTGACTCTTCATTGTTTGTTGAACCTTTCAGCTGCACAAAGAAGACTCTTCGTAACATAAATAAAGATTCCTCCCGACGCTAAACATAAGCATATTCGACCTTTAGGAGATTAAACATCAAGAAGCAGAGAAGAGGAGAAAACCACATGGGAGAAAACTCCTCTCCAAAAGAGAGAAAAGAACAAAAAGCAAGATTATGCATGGAAGACTCAATTATACCCCCCAAGGACTACATACATCATGTGTATACAATTAAGAATCCCCCAAAGGAAGTAAGAAGAGAGACAAGATGTCCCCCCATAATGAATGCCCTATAGAAATTGTGTGTGCTTGAAGGCAAAACATAGTCCAATGTTTACAAACAACATTTCTCCCTTTGGGAAGAAGATAAACCAAGTACAAATGTAGGAATGCTTCCCATTCTAGATAGGAATTTGTGATGATCCTGCCAGGCTCTTCTTTGCAAATTCACCCAAATACACTCCACAAGATAATCTATATCTAAACTTCTCTTTGAAACAATATAAAAACTCTTTTTTTGTAAACCTTTTTGAATATTTAAAATTAACAAAAACAATTTGCTAGGAAAGATTTATCTTCTATGAACACCATTACAAAAACTATGTCATATATGTTTCGGCATTACCACCTCCTTAGAAACAATTAACATTAACCAAAAGAGAACGTCGAGCTACCTTGTATTATTTGTTGACAAAAAGCTGGCCACGTGATTGTATATATATCAGCCGGGGCACCTATATTCAATGTGCAAGATACTTGCCACGCACTTGCATAAAAAGTAGAACTCACAATGTCTTCCTAATGGCTGGAGGTGTAGATAGTTGACGCCACAAACTGAATTCTGAATTACCCTCTCAACTCGCGATACCAAGAGATTGATTTCCACATGTAGTCTCTATGATCAGTGTAGCAAAATAAACAACCGTCTCTTCACAGCAGTGTAAACCGAATACACAATTCATTGGAGAAAACACATCCAATTCAAAGTGCTGGAGCAACTTGATCGAATTGACAATTTGATAAGCACAAACTTTTCAAACCCTTAACCAGCTCCATTTCCAGAATTTCATAAAAAATGCATACGATGCATTCCTTCACATGTTTCAAAAATCTCATATCAAAGAGGCATCTTCCTCTACAAGGCTTCAAATTCAAATCTTCAAGTAGACACTTCTCATAACTTAAAATCCCTCCTTCAATAGAACTTAGGATATAAATTATATAATAATATTCACCTTAATAAACATAAAGTATCATTAAAACATAAGATATCATTAATACCAATGATATAACTTATAACTCCATCATTAAATAAGAAGACTGAATGCATCACTCTGATCTCAACCCACAATACACTAACACTGAAACACTGGAATCCATCATCCCAAAATAGAACCGGCTCTGGGTGACTTACCCAAAATAGTAAGTCCTCTCTGACTGACCCTCAAAACAAAGCATTAGCCCATGAGGGTCGCTATGATGGACTAACAAACTTGTCCTCCTGACAACTGCTAAATTGGGGACATCACAGAATTGGTAGGAAGCAAAATCCAAATGTAGAATGATGATGCCTTTGAAATTTGCTCATGTGTCGCCAAGTCTTTGGATGAGGAGATGCCTCGAATAAATCAGGTACATGCACAATCATAATAGAAGGTTACAAACAGGGAACCAATGGACACTGATTTTGAACAAGCTCCAAAGACAAAGATAAAGTGACAACGGTTTTACCACAACTATCATCAAATAGGAGAGATAAACCCTCAAGTACGTCTCCCAAATCTGCAAGATGAGACTCCACAAACAAGTCTCAAATACTTGCCAAATACTCATTCCACAAAGCAAGATTTTGAAAACTATGATCATCCTGCTCAAGAGTAGAACTCAAGACTGGAGAAGCAGGTGGTGGAGGAAGCTCAACACTAGGCTCAAGAGCAACAAGGTTCAAATGACCAAATTTCCCCTCACCAACATGATTCACCCTTGATGGAAGGGTGTGAACATTAGCCAAAAGGACATCATTATCAAGAGAAAAATGAGAAAAGAATACAATTTTGATGCATGATTCACCACACTTGTAGCAATGATATCTCTAGTCTCCATATCTCTTACGTATACATAATCAAGAGTGAACTCAAATTTTACATTGTGCATTATGAGTAATTTGAGAATCAAGGAAGGTACACAAAGAACATCATTAAATGATCTCTCATCCGTATCAGTAGATCCTTTCCCAATATCATATATGTATTTTAAGTTGTAACCCATCAAAATGTTAGGTAAATGACAAGGCTCAAAAGAAGAGAACATATCCGTAGAAGATGCCATATGATGAGATGCACTACAATCTAGAAGCCATCTCCCATTTTCAGGAATAGTTGATGCCAAAAGAGCTATACCTTTCATCCCATTTACAAATTCTGTGTCCCTTGAGTGTGTAGATGAAGATGTTGCCGATTGAGAATTTGAAGCAGACACTAATGAGGGCAGTGGATGTGCTTCTTCTGAAGGTATGTAAGCTCATCAATCTTCTTATTATAACACCTATGCTCATACTGTCCTAATTGTAATGTCCCCATTTTCATGAGCATTGGAATTTGAGGGATTAGCCTATTATTGTGACCCTCGTAGGCTAATCAGAAGGATAGAGGGGCCGCTTGGTAGAGTCAGAGATCAATTTCCACCCTGGAGGTCTGTGATGTTCAGGATTGCTCTTCGTTTGAGTCAGATTGACACACTTATTATTTATAGTAAGTGTCTATTATGGGATAGTCATGTTTTCTACATTTAGCCGGGCACCTGGGCAGTTGGTATCAGTATGGAGTTGTAGGGACGTCTGCAGAGCTTTCATTTATAGGGACTTACTATTTATAGTAAGTCAATTTACGGTTAGTGCTATTTTCGGCAGGGCACCTTGGCGTTTGGATTAGGCACTGAGCACCTAGATGTGGAGTGAGTCCTTCAAAGAATTTAATGAGCTATTAAAGTCATTAATAATCATTAATTAAATCCCATTTAACTAATGATTAAATATAAAAGTTTATATTGCTAAGTGTACTCAAGTGCGTTAAATGTTTATTTAAATATTAAGTGACTTAGTGCATATTCTTGGAGGATATTTCATTCTTTGCGCCAAAAGCAAAAATAATTCAAATGCCTAAGTTATGATTCGAGTGGAGAAGTGTGTTGTTGAAGCCTCTTGTCGATTTGTCACGAGGGTTATAAATACTTTCAAATGAAAAGTTCAACCCATCTGATTATGCATTTTTGTTTTTCTTGTGAGTTGGGTGATTGTGAATGTCAAGGGTTTTCGGAAATTTCAAAGCCAAGAGAGTTGGTAATTCTCTGTGACTATTTACACTTTGAATTGGTCGCCAGGACCAGTGAATTGTGTTGTAACAATAAGAAACGATTGGAGGCCATTAAGGAGTGGGTTAGCGGTTGAATTTGTGGGGTTTCATGCTGTTTCAGCTCAGAGGAATTCAGCAAGGTAGCGGTTGATATTTAATATATAGATTGCAGATTATGGAGGTCCGCTTGTGAAATGTTTGGCCGCTGGGCATTCAGGGAAAAAACGACAGTCTTGAAAGGCTGCGATTTGACCACCAGGCCAGCTGTGATGTCCCCCTCTAGCTAGATACTTTAGTTTCACTGTGGTTTAGCCTATTATTGGACCCTCGTAGGCTAATGAGGATGGTTAGAGGGTCTTCTGAGGATTGATTCATCTCCAACATTCAGGGATTTATGGATTTGGCCTTCGTTCGATATCATTTGGACTCCATTTGCCATACTTACTATTTATAGTAAGTCAGGAGTAATAGAGATGGACCCTTTCTATTTTTAGAAAGTGTATTTGGTCACGTGGGGAATTATGAGGAGAGATTCCTTTTTCAGACGGCACAGCAATCAGACAAGTATTTCAAGAGATATTAAAGTTTAAGTGACTTGAGTGATTTATTTAAATATTTTAATGTTATTATAAAGTTATAAAGTAACTTATAATAATAAAGTCACTTTAATATTATAAG
>MU227919.1:47057-61638 GCA_018584345.1 Thuja plicata | reverse complement strand
GCTGAAGGTTTCCGTCCTCAGATTTCTGATTCGATAGCTGAAGCTTCTCGAATTCTCAAAGAGAAAATAATATTCATAAACTGAAGCATGCTCAAATGAGATCCTCCACCTCCTCTTATGGCTGCAGTTATGACTCTTCGGTTTCCCCACTGTGACTCTTCGTTTGCCCACTTTCGTCTCATTATAAGCTCACTTTAAGTCATTTAAAATAAATGACCAAATAATAAGTGAGGAATCGTCCGGCATTAAAACGGGAGCCCAAACGAGCTCAGATGCCGTCGTGTAATAGCTCGCCGGAAAGCTCTCGACGAGACGCTCCAAGATCACCTACTGAAAAGTCGTGAATCCTGAACCCCAGTTGACTTACTATAAATAGTAAGTACTCCGGAAACCTGCATAAACTGCACTGGATGGCCTGGAACTGGAAACACCTAGGCCGCTCATCCCCTGGAATACGACCACGCCCCGGTTAGCCCACCGAGCCAAAGTGAAAAGGGCTAACAAACTGGCACAACATAATGTACCCTAAAAAGGGCACATTACACATGGCCTTGCAAAATATGAATGAGCAGCATTGTAAATACAAAGAACAAGAACAATGATCTGGAATTTGATGCCGATGTGTCAAATGAAATGATGCATGTATCGCCAATCAAACTTCCCAGGATCTCAAAGACAAACACCAGTGAAAACTCTTAGCAGAAGAAGATGCAGATTGAAGGCTCTGATACCATGTTGGTGTCAACCACCTCCCAGGAGCACAATCTGGAAACACACACCTTCACAATCTGAGAGAAGCACGGAAGGCTATTTCACCAGAAGAATAATAACTATTGAGATTCCAAAAATATTTTACAATCCCTTGCTTACAAAGGCAAGGAGGGAGAACCGGTAGATAATTAATGACCAACTACCAAAACTAAATGCACTAATAATTAAAGTCTAATAATGCCTAAGTAAACTTAGGTGTGGGTAAATAGGATAAATCCAGATTTACTCCAACAAATCTTACCTTAACCAACAACCACTTGTCTTTGCAATTTTCAGCATTGTCTATTTTTGACGTGGACAATGTTTTGAGGCCACATTGTCTTGACTCTTAGTAGACTCTATGAAGATGTCAGTAATGAATTCTTCATCATTCACCTATCCACTTAATCAACTGCCCTAAAAAGTATCACCCTTTTAGGAACACTATAATCCATTAATTAGAATTTGTCTGTGCAATCTTCTCCTCAATCAAAAGTGATAGACATCCCTTTTATTCATTGAGGAGTCCCTAATCAACTGCAATGAAGTATCTACATTGTCTTTTCTTGTTCAATAAGGTTGTGTGTACCTCTTCACAAATAGGACTTGTATGCTTTTTATGGGCCTTCAGACACCCACTAACCATATCCCCACTTGTATTATAATATTGTAAGGCTGGAAGAAAGCTTATATATACAACATTTAATGAGCTCATTTGTATTGTCTCTCATCTCCTTCAACAATGCCTTTTCAAATGTATTTGTATCTTTTTTTCTTTGAGGGAAAGAGGGATATTAGTGTCATCTTTTGAAGACACTGTATCTGAAAATAGGTGTGTAGCAGCTACTATTGGAGTACAGGATTGTCCTGCAGGCATTTTGCTCAATCAGGATCCATTTTTGGGCAAAGGATGAGACTTTTATTGATATTTTTTGGCTGCTTTTTATTCCTCTTGCTCTTTGGTACATGCATCAATTTGTGCCTTTACTAGTGTATGTTTTATTAGCCCACTACAACCTATAACTCCTTGGCCAGGAATCACTCACAAAGTGATTTAAACCCAATCGCATAAGTTCTTATAATCATTTGGGCACTTGCTGAAATAATTGTGGTACAGATACATCCGTCTCATCATGCAACAATTTCTGTTGAAATAAACAAACTGTGACTCATTGTGATTGAACCTCTTAACTGGTCAAAAGTTGTGCTTTAACACAGATATATAGTTTTGTATGTAAGATGCTTGTTCTAAGGACTCTTGGAAAACCCATTCTTTCATTAAAAAGTAGATGAGAGTTGACTCCGTTTGATAATTTGAAGAAAGATATCACATAATGTTGTTAAACCTTCTTTGAGCTTGACTTTAACTAAACAGTCCAGGTTTCTGTTTGATAATCAAGCAAAATATTAAAAAAACACTAGCTGAAGAACAGGGAATTTCAGCATTCATGATGTCACGAAATAAAGGGGAGCATTTTAAGCAGAAAGTTTTAGCTTTTATTTTAGTCTTTTTCATATGTTTTTGTTAACATATTCTATATGCTTCATTCTTTGTTTCTGAATGTTTAATTTGAAAAACAACAATGAATACTGAAGACTGACAGGATATTATTAACTTATTCCCTATTCTTCATTTCATTCTTTGTGAAGATTTAACCAGAAACACAACAGTGAGCACTGAAAACTGACAGCATGTTAGTGATTCTTGCAGGTCTTAGTTAGAAATGTGCCGCCTGATTCTCATGAGTCTGTAACTGAGCATATTGAACATTTTTTTCGAGTTAACCATCCTGATCACTATTTGTCTCATCAGGTAAGGATTTGCAAAAAGAACGGCTATGTTCTCATGTATTGTTTATGGATTCATGTGAGGTTGATGGGGGACATTCTGAATAGAATCTAGATAAATTGGAACTTGGGTTGAAAATGTCATTCTATAGGTACAGAAAGAGTGCAAATTTGTATAATTTGCTGATGCTAGTTATTTGTTGGAAGTTCCATATTTGTCATTAGTTGCATTCGAGATCCACATCCAAATATAAGGATAAAATGATTTTTTCTGTCTATCCAATCCAGGTTGTCTATGATGCAAATAAACTTGCCAAGCTTGTGAAGCATAAGGAAGGTCTCAAGAACTGGCTGGATTATTATCAGAACAAATATACAAGACATCCCGATAAGAGACCAACTAGAAAGGTTGATTTTTCTTCCATAAATCTATATAATTGATGTCAAGTGCCTCATAGATTCTTATATCTTCTGTTGTTTTTTCTTTTGAAATAAGTAAAAGGTGAGTAATTCATATGTTTGTTTCAATGAATACCATTTTCTGTAGCAGTATGAATATGTTTTGATTCTGTAATGCTTTCTTGATGCTGTATACAAATATTACTGACATTCTGATTTTATTGTCATATTTTAGAAAGGTTTTCTTGGCCTTTGGGGTGAGAGGGTGGATGCTATTGACTTCTATGTTGTACGAATCGATGCCTTAGCAAAGCAAGTATGTGCCTCCTTCTAAGACCTTTCTCTTGTTAATTATACAAGATGTTCTGGTTCCAAATGTTCAAAAATAAAAATTAAATTATAGATTATCTATGCTTCAAATGTTGCAATCTGTCCTTTATGTAGTGTTTCTAACTATATGGTTTTGAGAAACACAATAATGAATTGAATTCATCTGTAACAAGTTGCAAACTTACAACGATTCATCTTTTGTGTAATACCTCTCTTTCTTATTATAATAGTTAGCTAATTGAATTCAAGTAATAATTAATTATTAGACGTGAAGTTATTTAGTTAAAACCAATTTATTAAATTTTGATTCGGTGAATCATGGTGATGTATCAAACAAAGAAATCATTGTATGCATATTTGTTTAATTGAGTTTATGTCAGATGATAAAACATCGATTTGTGAAATTAGTACCTAATGAAAATATTTAACCTTATAAACTATGGATCTAAACACATACACATGTAAGTAGTCTTGTTTACAAGTTCAATTTACACTTCTTAGGATTCTTACAGTATTACGTAAATACATACATACATATATATATATATATATATATTGTGTGTGTGTGTGTTCATACACAGAGAGAGAGAGAGAGAGAGAGAGAGAGAGAGAGAGAGAGTCAATATGCTTGCAACCATAACATATTGAAATTTGTGTGTGCCTCACATGAACTTGGATAAATGTCTTAAATTTGATACATTTTTTTTATAAAGACACAGCTTTTGAAAGATTTTATATAAGAAGATATTAATGTTTTGTTAAAGGGCAGTGCCGACGGGGAGCTATGAGATGTAGATGTTTTGCTTATTTTGACGATCTTTCCATCATTGGAAGTAGTGCTATTCAAATTGAACAGTTGGAACATGATATATGTTCTATTTTTGAAATGTCATATCTAAGCCTTCTTCAATATTGGTTAGGTGTACAATTTTGGCAAAATGATTATAAATTTTTTTAATCACAAATTGAGTATGCCAAATTTATTTTAGAAAAAAATTGAATGACTAAATGCAATCCTACATCTACAGATATGGAAGTTAGGAATAAGATTTTAACTAACATTGCTTCATCACTAGTCAATGAAACAATGTATCTAGTATCAACAATTGGTTGGGAACTTTTTTTTATCTAATTACCACTAGATTGGATCTTTGGTTTGCAATCAGTTGCTTTTCTTAATTCATGTCTAAGCCTCAAGAGGAACATTCGCAAGCTGCAAAAATAGTTCTTTGATATGTTAAAGGGTCACTCAAATTTGGCATCCCATATCAACATTTTTGACTTCACGCTAACTAGATGTACTGACTTTGATTGGGCTGGTTAAGTTGGCAATAGAAACTCTACAGTAGGTTTTGTTCTTACTGTTAGTTTAGGAGTGATTTCCTAGTAGATCAAACTTCAAAACAAATCCCTTATCCCCGAAGAAGAAAAATATAAGGCAGTAGTCAGTACAGGTTGTAAGGCAGACATTCCCGTTGAATCAAACTCCATTGATGTCACATTTTTGTGACAATCAAAGTGCTCTCAAAATGGCAAAAAACCTAAATCAAGCTCAAACTAAGCATATTGAAGCTCATCATCATTACATTTTCTATTTGGTTGACAATGAAGATGTTTGAGTTTATGTTTGTCCTATAGAAGAGTATATTGTAGACATAATAACTAAACCATTTGGTTAAGATAGAATTGTCAAGTTTAAAGTCCTATGAAACGGACGCAGTGTCGTGGTCAAGTCACTTCGTTGGTGTCACAACAACCAAGGTTCAAACTCCGATGGGCTATTGTGCTTGCAAGCCTTGTGTCTTCGCTGGGCTAATGCACTTGTGGGTTTAAACCGGCAATGTGACCCTCCCCTGCCTCTAGGTGGTTGCGCCTAAACCGATCAAAAAATAAAAATAAAAATAAAAAAATTGTCAAGTTTAGAGATAAGCTTAGAATTGTATCTGATTTAGTTATTAAGGAGTAGGGTTGGGAATAACCAACTAATATATGCTTTCTAATAGTAAAGTTAGCATTACAGTGTTGTTGGGAGTTTGTTCCTAAATTGTAAGCTATTTTGTTTAATTCCTTGGCTTATATAATATGCAATTCTACCATGTAATATTCATCAGCTTAAGAATATAATGCCAATATAAGGAACTTGCTCTCACTCAATTTGTGGAAACCAATAGATATTTTAAATACAAGACTCTACCTTTCCTAGAGGTTTCATAGTTGTTTTAACTTTAAGATAAGCAACAAAAGTGGCCTTTTGGAGTTTGGGGATCAAGTGATCATAGACATTTTAACAACAAAGTGACTTCTTGTGATAATTATCAAATTCAAAAAAATTCTTAGCATGATTTCTACTTCAAGGATTATTTTGTGATGTACAATGAAGAATTGCTCAACCTAGCAGCCTAATGCTCTTCACATATATACATACAATGGAAGAAAAACAAAAACACACATGAATTACATTATTCATCTACTTGTATCAGGCTTACAAACACACTCATGAGCCTTGACATTACACAATCCAACAATGTATAACAACTCTATTTCTTTCTCCTGCCTGTTTTCTCATGCATAGTTGGCCTCTTGACTTCCCTCTTCTATCCCCCTTTACGTTTCCTATCAGAGGAATAGCATTTCCTACCAATGAGGTCCTGCATCTCTCTTTTCTTTGAGGACCTATCTTTGTCCTTTGTTCCCTCTCACCATGGGGATTCCTTCTATTTCTAATTTTTCTTTTGTTTAAAAGAAAATGCTTTTCTTTGAAGATTTATGGTTCTCTCAGAGGTAAGTACTCTCCCATTTGGAATTGAAAGGTTGCCCAAAGTAATTGATCAAATATTGATTGCAAACCAAAGATGTCCAAACATAGCCTATGCAAGCAATTTAGCACCCAAACAACTAGGATAAATGGTCTGCTATGTAGAGAAATAGGAAACAATTGCCAAGAAAGAAAATGAAATGTTACGGAGCAAAACATCGGTTGCCAACAAAGCATAATAGTCCACCACCTCAGTGAAGTAAGGCAATACCCTAACTAGTGTCCACATGACGACAAAAAGAAACTTCATGTTGTAGCAAAGAAACGATTACTATCAATGAAGATGATTTGTCCAAATGTGTATTAGCAAATACCAAAGTGAAGAAAACAAATTGTTGTGGCAGAAACAAAAGGCAGCGGCCCCAATTATAACAACATGCTGACTGAGCACCACACAAGCCAGAAAAGATAAAGACTTGACCTCTTTAAGAAGTTGATTGGTTGCTACTTTCTAGGTGAAACAGCGATCACCTAAAGATCAGAAGGAACTGTTGCATCTTAATTTAGACATTGACTGTATTGTAGAAAGCAAATTGATCCAACTTAAGACTTATCACCAAAGACCTGTAGCATCCAATCAAGTTGCCTACAGTTGTCTAAATAGAAGCTGCAATAACTTCCCTTATGCCTGTAGCAGTTTCCAAACAGCTATAGCAACTTACTATATTGCAATAGCACACTATAAAACATCTGTAACAACTTGCACAATACTTGTAGCATACTATTTAACGGTTAACCCCCGGAATAGTCTAAATGACACCTGCAATTGACCTGTAGCAAGGTTTTCTGCATCTGTAGCAGCCTGATACATTCATATATAGTAACCCATAGCTAACCTGTAGAAGCCTGACACGTGTAGCCACATATAGCTAACTTGTAGCAAATTAACAGTTAATATTATAGCCGAACAGAAAACCTGAAGCCTTTTGATAGCAGCCTTCCGAGTACACATGTTTATCAAAACCTTCCATGCAACCAAACTAAAGAAAGCTGATAACATAATATATTATTTTTGATAGTCCTGCATCATTTTTGAAGCTGGGACAGGGATGGGAATGCTATTATTTAAAAACACAGTACTCGGGGATGATATACTTAAATATTTTCAATCAATTGATAAAACATTAGTGCATGTATCCATCTTTAACCATTTGTTAGTTGTTCTTCTTACTAATGCCTTTTTTGACCTTAATAGGAAAAAATTGTGCATAGAAAATAAAAATATACAACTCCCTATGTATTTTTGAATTATATAAACTGTTGTCATCCAATTATTAGCACTTGGGAAAAATAACCAATGTAATTATATGATATATCTAAGAAACGTTTATAGGTTGTTTTCAAATTTTCAAGGGAACTTTCTAAGAGATGTATTGAGATGCAAATAAACTTAATCTGAAGTCTTCTGACATATGGAGATGTATCCATACGTGTCTCTGTAATGGGAACAATTGTCTGCTGATATGGTTTGATGAGTACAGGGTTTAGAGTATGAGTCCATGACTAAGTATAGTTTAACCCAGGATTTCTGAACAATTTGTAGATTTTTTTGAATATTCAAGGGAAATTTCTAAGAGATGTATTGAATTTGAGATGCAAAGAAACTTAATCTGAAGTCTCCTGACATTTGGAGATGTATCCATATGTGTCTCTGAAATGGGAACAAATGTCTGATATGGTTAATGAGTCCAGGGTTTAGAGTCTAAGTCCATGAATAACTCTAGTTTTAACCTAGGATGTTTGAACTATTTGTAGTTGTTTTTGGAGAATGTGCTGAATATAGGAAAAAGTAAACACTATATACATATATTGACAAAATATTTGGAGCTTCCTGTAAAAAAATCCAGATTTTAGACTTACTAAGAAAACAGAACAGTTGCAAATTTTAGAATGAATGGTAGAAACGTGATATAGAGAGGAAAAAATTTAATTATTCATTTATGGTTTCCCACTCGCAGCTTGGGTTTCTATGATTTCTGACCTATCCACCTTTGCTTTATTTCTAACTGCTTCATTGATGCCCCCTGCCTCTATCTTTCTTATGGCTGGGGTTTATGTAGTTTTTGGCAGCATTCATTTTTCTATCTGGCCTCATGAATCCTTATTCTTCTTACGACTAGGGAATATAGTTGGTAATTTGTCAGTGCGATATGGTATGCAGTTGGGCCTTATAGTTTTCACTCGGTAACTTTTTCTATCATAGTTGGTCCTCCCTGCAATTTTCCTTATAGTTACTCCCCATGATTTTCTTTACTCCCCATATTTTTTTTGCCTTCATGATTTGGTCAGCATATCATATCAATAAGCTTTCTTGCTGATACCAAATTTTAGAAAACTGAATGCACAAAGACACAGACAGAAAATGCATTCCACATTCCAATGTGAGAACACTGCATTTATTAATATACAGGAAGACACATTGGTGATTTTAATTTACATTGTAGATAGTTGTTACTCCCCCTGCATGATTAGGGTATGCAGTCAGACCTTCCTATAGTCAGCCCTCATTAATCTCCACCATAGTCAGCTCTCCCTGCAATTTTCTTCATAGTTGCTCCTTTTGATTTTATTTGCCTTCATCAATTGGCTAATATATGCTATCCTTAGGCTTCCTCACTCCTTCAATACTTGCTTTGATACCATATGTTAGAAGAACGAATGCACAAAGATTGGGAGAGAAAATGTGTCATATATTTCAATGTTTTTACACTGCATGTATAATAGATGGGAAGATATATTGATGGTTGGAATTTGCATTGTATAAGTTACACTTTTAGATTTATCATCTTAAGCAATCATTAACTATACCCACACGTTAGACTAAATATTATATAATATATTATATACAATCAATTTGTAATATTTAAAAGGAGCAAAATGAGTAAACATGCTTTTGGTTGATGCTTCAATGGTTTGAGAAGCAAAAGATCTGCAGTTTATGTGGCAACAAGAGAACATTGCAAAGATAAGAGATTTTTTGGGGGATATTCTGTGAATAGAATTAAAAATACAGTGCAAATTTAAATTGATTGAATTGAAATCTGGTACTAATTTTTCTGCTTTGCACGTACTTCCAGATAACAGAAGAGCGTGCACGGGTACTGAAGGACCCAAAGTCAATTGTGCCTGTTGCATTTGTTTCATTTAATACACGTTGGGGAGCTGCTGTATGTGCACAAACACAACAAAGCAAAAACCCAACAATCTGGTTAACAGAATGGGCTCCTGAGCCTTGTGATGTATACTGGCGTAATCTGTCTATTCCATTTGTTGCACTTGCTATCAGGAGACTAATGATGGCCGTTGCACTCTTTTTCCTTGTATTTTTCTTCATGATTCCAATTGCATTTGTTCAATCATTGGCCAATCTTGAGGGGATTGAGAAAGTTGCACCTTTCTTGAGGCCTGTAATAGAAGTGTAAGTATACAGTATCTTGTGGGCATTTTTCATATGTATTTTTTAGTTCAGCTTTATCTTCATGTGATTTTATCAAACACAATATGGGAAGATTATATGTTAAAATAGTCCTTGGCTCCTACTTTCTTGTTTTCAAAAAGAAAAGTGAACGAATTTGAACTTAAGAGTTGGGGAGGAGGAGCCATTCTTTATTATTGGCTTATCAAGATCCTTGAGCTGTTGTTGGAATCAAATTCAAAAGAGTTTGGTTTTGAGTGCTGCAACGGTTGCATCCAAAATAAATGCTGTCCAAAATGATACTATTGTCAATTTACTCGTTTCCTTCTGAAAATATATTAAATTTAATGATGAGGAGAGTTATTACATCTGGCTTGTCCTGACATTATGAAGAGGTATATAACTATAAGTTGAATAGGGTAGGAGCTATTTGGCATTCACATTTCCTATCAGATAAATGTATTCTGATACTTGGGACATTGAAATTCATGGGATTTACATCATTGGAACTTCTTCTTTTTGGTAATTAATCTTTATATTTTTGTGAGGCTTTAAAATCATGATACCTTTTTTTTTATTTCCCACTTCTTCATCATGGTTTTTCCCTATACTGCATCTTATTAATAATGACAGTAATTGAAATGTTTCCTCAAGTGAGGTTACCTTATCTGAATGATTTTATATTCAATAGATTACAAATTCTCAGTGTCTTACTTGATTATTAATTTATTACCATTGCATGCATTTGCGATCAGTTGACTTTTGGTATTATTGTTGTGCATACAACTCTTAATTCTTAACTGCCTTGATACTTCTTTCTTGTAGCTAGAAAGCCAGGGTACTCTGGCTTTCTAGTGAATATTTAGTAGGATGTCGTAAATTACAAATAGATTGAAGAAAAAAATGGCTGTAGTTGTAAACATTGTCTTGATGGTGCCATGCAAGTGTTATACAAAGCATTTAATTTTCCTCAGCATTGGGGGTTCAAAGAAAATCTTTTGCACTTTTGATGGAATTCATGTTTTCTGATACATTTGTCAAACTGTTTAATGTTGACATGCAGGAAAGTTATCAAGTCATTCCTTCAAGGTTTTCTACCAGGTTTGGCTTTAAAGTTATTCCTTATTGTGCTGCCTACCATCTTGATGATCATGTCCAGAATTGAAGGTCATCAAGCTTTATCCGTACTTGAGAGGAGGGCTGCTGCGAAGTATTATTACTTTATGTTGGTGAATGTATTTCTTGGAAGTATAATTGCTGGAACAGCATTTCAACAACTTCATTCTTTTCTGCATCAATCTCCAACACAGTAATCTTTCTTGCTCATTTTCTGTTGCATAAGTAGAATTACTATATATTGGCGAATTCATTTTTGAGGTCAGAGCAGCATTGGACGGTTTATTCTTATCTGCATCCAACCCTGACAAGGAAAACCTTATTCTCTGCGAGAAATATATACATTAATGCCTTACATTTTGTTAGTGTCTTGATTTGTACTTTTAGTACAGCACAAAACATAATAGTGTGTGGTAAACCTCTCCTCAAATTGGAAGGGGCTATCCTTTTAACTAGAACTAACTCTAGATGCTAAGCTATGGACAAAATCTACAAGTACTCACATCACCTGCAATAATTTCCAGGGTTGTTTGATGCAAAGTGAAATGTTCCAAAGTAAACGCCCAATCATTTTACTTGTAGGTGTGAACAAGATTGAAATCAGCTTTTTTCTCACATTCAAAGATTTAGACATTTATGCTTAAACTGCATAAATCAACAACTAAGCTGAAACAGAACAGTCACTTAAACCATTGGCTTAAGGCAGAAATTGGTAAGTCAGTATAGATAAAGATTTGAGAAATAAACTACTTTATAACACATTAAAAAAGATTTCATAAATTAAAACGTCTAAGCTACATGCAAAGCTACAACCTAGATGAACAGTAACACCAATACAAACCTTGACACGAATTGATGAAATTTAAAATAAAGTGGTATGAACACATAAAAGTAAATTCAGCTAATGCGCTTGAACAATAATTTGAGCAACTTAATTGTATCATCAACTATCATTAGGAAATTCTTGTGGACCAAACACAAGATAAGCTTACAAAATGCTATTTTTGTGATTTAGGATGATTGTAAAATAATCCCAAAAATCAAGCCGTTAAACTTAGCTTGCTTAAAATAGCTGGAAAAGTTCAAAATAAAGTGCATTAAACTATAAAGAAAAACACTATAAAAAGACTTTAAGGTAAAAACCCACTAAAATATAAGAGCTCCAAAATCTGTTTGGAAAGTAGATCTCCCAGTCCAAACATAGAGTTAGCTAAAAATAGCTGATCAGGAAACTTCTCCAGTTTTGGCAAATCTTTATAGTTATACTTCCCTTTCTAGTGCGAAATCTTTATAGCAATGCCTGCCAAATTATACATTTTGGCAAAATTGATGGATGTGCCATTGAGCTTTAGACTCAATAATTGATCAAATTCAGTCACTTCTTTGTCCATATTATCTTCAACAAATGTGGGATCAATGAAACAAAAGAGATATTATCTTTTAGTGTGCAATTTCTTCTTTTGCTTTTAACACATTTTGACTGCAAGAACCCAAAATTCTTTCACTAACTTGTATTTCGCCATCCACTAAAAGATGATTTTTTTCGGATTAACAATTACACCCAACCTGATTAGTTATTTTGTGCCATTGTAAAGTACCAAGCTTGCCCTTGAAATGTTAGTGGTAAATAAACTGATGAACAGATTTTTGTTTTGCAATTGCAACACTTTCATGTCACAATTACATTCACAATCTCTAGGATTGTCATGACCCAACACAACAAATGTATGGAGCATAGTCAATGCACATGCATGATTGCACAAGTGGAAGTCTTACTCGGTTGCATGAAGAACTCATTGAGACAGCTTTGCTAGGTAAAGTTACCTCTAGCTTTGATGATTGGATCTACGAATCTAATCATCCACACTTGCAAATGGAAGAACATGATGAGAAAGACTTTATCCCAACCCTCAAACCCTAACTTGAAACAATCACAAATCCACGAGAACGTAGAAACATCTCTTTATTTCACTCACATAACAAGTAGTATGAATGGGAGATCCACTATCTTTCCTAGATACAACCTAGAGTGGTCATTGTTATACAACATATGACTCTCAACACAAAATGATGCAAAATTGTCAAAACACACGAAGTGCCATCCAAACTCAAGTGACAAGAAAGCAAGGTAGTCCTTAACTATAATGTCCCCTTTCTAGCACAAGTTGTATGAGTTTTTTCGTTAGCCTATTTCTCCATGGTCTCGTAGGCTAACTAGGACATTTAAGGGACTTTGATGCCATTTGGCCTATGCAGTTTCAGTTACATGTTGATCTGAGGTGTCTGGATGCAATTTTGGGCATACATACTATTTATAGTAAGTTGTTTTGGGCATGGTCGGGATCTTTGGTGACAATACTCATGTCGATGGTAAATGATTAATATCGATAGAAAGATTTTAATATCATTGATATGATTTATTTATGCATTAATAAAGTTACATATAAATATTCAACTTTATTAATACAAGACTATAGTTAAGTGGGAAATATTTAAAGTCCTTTTATTAGTACTTGTTTAGGCAATACTATTGCATTCACTTTAGTCTTTATTGTCTATTAATCAATTGGCTTTCTACCGATCAAAATTGATTATTAATTTCATATGAAAAAAATCTAAAGTTTAGATGTAATTTTTTTTTTATAAATTCTAAAATTATTTTTCTAAAATCTTATTGGTTTAAAAAAAATTGTGTTATAGGGATGAATTTTTAGGACATGAAAAGGCAATCATTTTGTTACCATTTTTACAATTAAAAAAAAACTATTTTTAAAGTTTTTTTCTATTTGAACTATTTTTTTTCGAAATAAAAGGAATTAGTTGCTATTACAAAACCACCACTTTGATTCCCCACGGATTTCATGATATTTTCTCATTTTCTATTCAACCCTATGATATTTTTATTATTTTGTAAATTAATTGAATTTGAGTATTAATTATATTCATAATAATTATTCTTATTTTCAATTACATTTTAATATCAATAATTTCATTACATGTTATATTATATTATTAATATAATGTTATATTAAATTGTATTATATTTAGTGTATTTTAATATATCATTATTCAATAAATTATAATAAATAACATATATAATATTAATTTAAGTATCTAATAATATTATGTAAGTTATATATTAAATTATACTATAAATATTAACATAATTCAATAAATAGCTTAAATATAAGATTAAAATATAATATAAGCAACATATGAAAATATGAATTTATATATAATTAAGGTTCGATATGAAAGATTCAATTAGAGTTAATTATTATTATTGTTATATTACATTATTATTTTTTTGATTGGTGATATATTTGTTTTTTTATTGATCAAAATATTAAACTACACAGTCCAAGCTTTTAAACCATATGTATTACTATCCAAGTCTTATTGCCATGGGAGGCATCACCTAAAACTCTATACCATCTACTATCCATCTACTATCTATGCCTGCTACATTGCAATTACATGATTAGCCATGCCCATTCACATTCAAAACAGAGCAACCAGAACCATCTGTTGTCGGGATATTTGAATATACCGGTTATTATATTAATAAAGTATTATGTTAGTCTCGGTTGTTAGTGACCGAGAGGTTAGATAGTTACGTCACGACGTTTCGGTCGTGGCCCTTCGGGTACTTTATATACCCTCTCGGAGGATGGACACAGAGATATTATTGTATGATCATTCTGATGTAAATGTACTTGCCAGTCTGGAATGATTAATGAAAGTATTTATTATTCTCTTATATATTTTGTGTTTATTATATTTCCTGTACTATGTCTATGCATTATTAAGTTACCCGTTGATGGTAAACATTTGGCGCTGTTGCCTAGACGTACTCAGGAAGGAAAAAATAAAATAAATTGATGTGTTGATTATTGCCCGAAGTGAGCAAAGAATTCATGCCCAATCAATTGAACAAAAATAGAAAGAAGGAACTCGAGGAGGAACAA
>MU227919.1:15633-40072 GCA_018584345.1 Thuja plicata | reverse complement strand
AGAACTATATGAAAATACACTGGCCAAATCTTCACGAGACTCTCCATGAATTGACCCGGAAGCTTGTAAAGATGCAAGAGGCGCCACCGTAGGTGTCAAGATTGTAGAGAATGTATCCACATCATCATCAATGGTAAAACCTGCTTCATCTATAGAAGGGGTAGTTCCTGGAATAACTTGAGGCATTGATTCCGACATGAACTTGTCAAAATCTGGTAGCCTTTTTGGCGGGGGATGACACTTTGACATCAAAGTGATCTATTGGAAACCCATCTTTGAAATATAATATAGCAAATTTGGTTCCCTTTTGTAAAATCGCTACTCTTAATGTCTCTTTGCCAGGATAATGGAAGTGATCTAAAGATAATATTGCTGCGATTTCTCCTGCTGGCATTGGCATGTTGTGATGGTTAAGTTGTGTTATTGTTGTTTGTGCCATCATAATTCAAACCCCGTTGGGAATGAGGTCCCCCATATGTGGCCTCACCAGCTCATAGCTCCGGGTCAAACCGTTCACCGCTCTTTAAAAAAAAATGCTGCAATTTCTTCTGACATGGCGGGGAATGACACACTGTATCTGAAAGTTATTGCTTTTATGCCATGAAACTTTGCAATAAAAGAAAACTCTAGACAATGAAATGCCATGTGTATCACAAATCTTCAATCTTATAGAATGAGAGAATGCACTTGTATATGAGGAGAAAGATATTGGTAAATCTTGTAAATTCTGTTAAGGATAGTCAACTTACCATATTTTACATAAAAGATTTGCTGCCAGGTTTTGAGAAAATAAAACACTAATTTGTTGACATTGATTTCGACATAATTGCAGAGCAATAACTATGTTCCACAAAATAAACCATAGTTTTATCTTTTGGGATAGCAATGATTGCATTTATTTCCATTCATGTTTTGGCAATCCATCGTATATATTTTCCTCAGGAAATGCAAGTAGGTGAAGAAAGCATGCTTTCAAGGTACTATTAATAAAGCGGTGGTTCTAGCTGTTATATCTTGTTTGTCTCTTATTCTACAAGAAATCACTTTCAGTGCCATAACCTTGAGATAGCTTCTATTATGGGAAGAGAAATTACATATGTTCAACAAAGTCACCTTTTAGTGGGGATGCAGAAACATGAAAAGAGGGCACCTAAAAAAATCCCCAAAATTATAGAAGCAATTTTGATTAGGAAAATAGCATGGGTAAAGAGTTGGGGGCATTAGAACAGGAATAGAGAACAATGATGACAACTCAAGGGTGGGTATGTGTTCTCATGGAACATAGGAAATTTCCTTTGGAAACTTCATATCAAACTATGTTACCCTGGGTTTCTGGAATGAGGGGACAGGGGGACGGGGAAACAGGGTTCCGGGACAGGTTTTTTTTCCCGGAGTAGGAGACGGCAGGGGATGGCAGCGGGGATGACTATAAAAAATAGAATTTTTTAAAAATATATAGGGAAACTTTTAAATATTCATATCAAAACATGGATAAAGCATGCTTGTATACATTATAGAACCTTAACATATAACATTTGTGTTAAGTAATCTAAATTGAGAGTTGACATGAGAGTGGAAGTCAAACAAATTATCAAAACTCAAACATTATTTAAATTAATTTTATGGGACAGCTAAGGGACGGGTTTCTGAGTTTCCAGGATGGGTCAAATTATGCCGGAATCGCGTCCCCGGGTAACACTGATTTCAAACAATGAACAAGCTTTAACTGATCTTTCTAGGTACAAAATAAACTGTATACGGAATCTATTTTCTGGCTTAGATAGTGTGCCAGCTCTCTGCATTGAAATTTTTGGTAGGATATTGTTTCATTATTTGGATTTTTAGTAGGACTACTGTATTAGTCTTTGGTTTCTTTAATCTTGAAAGTGAATTAAAAGAGTTAGAGAGTTAGATTCCTTTCCTAGATTATGTACTAACATGTGTACATTCCTTTTCAAAGTGTTCTCTAAAAATGTCAATCAACTGTGTATAATTTGTTTAAATTCCTTTTTTTATTGGGTGGCATGTATAGGCAAAAATACTGTAATCACTTTTACGGTTGTTTGCAAATTATTATCAGTTAAAGATTAAGTTTTTCATTTGCAGAATTCCAAAGACTATTGGAGTCTCTATCCCAATGAAAGCAACTTTTTTTATAACTTATATCATGGTTGATGGATGGGCTGGCATTGCTGCTGAAATTCTTCGATTAAAACCATTGATCATTTACCATCTGAAGAACATGCTATTAGTAAAAACTGAAAAGGATAGGGAGAAGGCAATGGATCCTGGTAGTGTGGGCTTCCCAGAAGCCCTGCCACAACTGCAACTATACTTTCTGCTTGGGCTTGTCTATGCCGTGATTACACCAATACTTCTTCCTTTTGTTATCATCTTCTTTGGTTTTGCATATCTTGTGTATCGACATCAGGTCAGTACTTTTAAAATATTGTCTATTCAACATAGATTTCAATTGAATTTTTGTGAGGCTTGGAAGAGAATAATTATAGATCATATCCAGGGGAATTTCTTGTACATAGTGTGATGCAAATTCTACCGTGCATGTTTCTTTCATCAAGATATGAATTTCACATGCTATTTGTTATTATATTTTTATGGTTATAAATTTATAATCAATTTTGACAAATTCAATCTACATGGAGCTTTATTTTAGAAGCGTTTTATGGAGACTTAAAGTAAATGCCTTTTGCAGATAATCAATGTGTACAACCAAGAGTATGAGAGTGTAGCAGCATTTTGGCCTCATGTTCATGGCCGTATAATTGCTGCTATGGTGATTTCTCAACTACTGCTGCTTGGGCTACTAAGCACGAAAGAAGCAGCAAACTCTACGCCTCTACTTCTTGCTCTTCCAGTGCTGACAATTTGGTTTCACAAGTATTGCAAATCTCGTTTTGAACCTGCCTTCCGAAGATATCCACTGGAGGTGAGTTGAATAATTTTGAATATTATTCTTGACAGACCCCTAATCATATCTAATATAGTCACCATAGCCAGGATCATAGCTGACAAGTAGCAAAAAAATTCAAGTATTATGCTCTATTATTTTGCTAGATTATGTCTTCTACGTTTAACTAAGCACACTTCTCACCCTTTTATTATCCACCACTCTGTAGAGGGTATGAGATAACCACCCCTTAGAACCTGTTATTTCCTACAAACATCTTGGACTTTTTAAAAAATTAGTATTCAAAGAGAATTTGCGCATGTTGGAAGACCTACATTTGAACTTCAATCAGTGAATGACAACAATTCTAGAAAGGGCCATATCCAGTCAAAGAAGCAGTTTACTGAGTCCAACTATTCTAAAGGGCTCTTGCAGCAGTCGTTTCAACAGTTATTTACCTAGAACCATAGGTAAAGGCAGGAAAGGCAGTCCCAGCCCCCTACAATTCTATGGGCAGTTGGAAATGAGCCGGTCGAATAACCACCATTGGCTACAATGGTTTAGAAGACAACTATAAGAATGCTGAGCATTGGAATTGGGAGTAAAAAGTAAACACATCGTCTTACTGACACTGAATGTCCTTAATAACTGCATAGTGTGAAGTGAAAGCATATCTCAGGAAATATAGAACAAAAATGAGTTGATTCAGAAACACTTTATTGTTAACAACATTAAAATGAAAAAAATACATGCTAACTTATTCTCCTTGTGGACAAACTTAAGCTAACCAAGTAAGTACATGATACGACTCTTGTCATTCCTCAACAATTGTGTTTTAGACTTTTAGTTTTACCCATCCACAATTAAGGAGATTGGAAAAGGACTTGGGTAAATTGTTTAAGCATTAGGACCCTGTGAAGATATAATAATGAAACAAGAACAGCTGAAATCAGTGGTCCAAATTAGAATCAATCATAACCATTGGAACAATGACAAAGTTGAAGACAATAGATAACTTATGTACTACAAAAATATAATCAACGATATGAGGTCGAAAGGCTCAAAAAAGAAAATCATGGTTGTAAAACAAGAATGAACCCAAACAAATTACACAATGAAACACTTATGTGAACTCACCTATAGACATCTTAGAGTTAGGACTGCAAAATCTGGAAGACTTGTGAATTAATGGAGTTTTGGATGAAATACAATTACATTCATTTGCAATCATAACTTATACCACGAAGTCTTAAATGAAGAGAAGCAAAACATATTGCAGATTTATTAAGAGTAGATGCTCACAAAAACCATGTATCTAAATGAATAAATACACTTTTATATATTTTAAGAACCCCCTGTGGTTCTAACTCTGACAAACACTGGATTGTTTCAATTTTGGATGTTTGACATTTTGTCAAACACTTAGCATGCAATGTTTGAGCTCGCTGATTTGAGTTCCTGTTTGATTTGTTATGGTTTGGTATGCTGCAATTGATGTTTTTTTGATATATTTGCAATGTTCGATACAACAATATAATGCAGCAAAATAGAAGATATTGCAATAATTATTTCGACTCAAAAACTGGACATTGCATTGAAAATACACAGCTGAAAATTCCAGATTTTTATACCAGCTTGAATACTCAGAATTTTCACAAATTAATGACAACCCAGTTCATTAAATAACCCTTATTATCAAAAACAACAATACCCAAAAAATCTAGGAGTTACAATCAATGAACTCACAAGTAATACATGCTTGGAAACCCTCTGAAAAGATGAAAAAATACAACAGATGAATTCTTCAACAAACAAATGCTTGTAATCTGATTTTTAATTGTAGCAATAATATCTTTACGATTTGCAGCTGATAAACCTTCAAACACATGCTCAAACCCTTGTCCAAAACCTTCAAAACTTCACCAATTAAGCTCAAACAAGGCTTCTATATAAAGCCATCGCTGGATTGCACAATTAGTTGGATGTTTCACCAATTCAAAGTGTTGAAACCTGTGTAGAATTCACAATTCCACCCCGCTGAAATTTTTTAAATCCTTGTTTCTTCACTTCACCCAAATTCATAAAATAATGCATCAAGAATGTTTTTTTTTTGCACAAGCATTGCTTTTATAATAATAAAAAATATCTTCTTCACAACACCAAAGGCAAATAACTTCTCTCACACACTTTTCACTAAAGAGCCTTCATCAATGCACTTTTCAATTAGAAGCCTTCATTTAATAACTTTGAATTAATAATAAATAACTCCAAAGCTAAAAGCTTCATGAAGACACTTTTCATTTAAAAGGCTTTTTCAACACACCTTTCACTTAAAAGCATATTCCATGTGGATTAATGATTAATACTCCCACTAGGCGCCCAAAAGCAATTTATAAACTTAAACTCAATATATACCACTGAAAGTGTCAATATCATCACCGACTGAATATAGCGCCTAGGTGCCTGCCAGAAATGGAAACAGCCATCACTAACTTACTAAAAATAGTAAGTCGACTAACTAAGACCCTCAAATCCAGGCGTTATCTCTCGAAGCTCGCAATGATGAGCTAACCTCTACATATTCCTAGAACCTACTAAATTGGGGACATTACATATAGTGAAGAAATCAATTGACCTGAAGGTACAAACCTCGCATACATAAACACACATCCACACAAATGCATCACATACACATATGTGGACATGCGCACAAATGCATAATACTTACATACATGCATTTCTCTATGACAAAGAGGACGTGCATCTCCTTATTCGACATCATTGCCTTTTCTTCACTTACATTGTTTAGTAGCATTTAAGTTTTCATTATTTGTTTTGCTGACCAACCATTTCCCATGGTTGGAAAACAATATAGACCAACTGACTACTCATGTAAAATGAAATATTAAAGAAGAAATTGTTTCTTTTGGACATGGTTAACTAAAAGAACATGACCCTCATGATGCCAAAAAGTAGTTCTTGTGTCCATGGAAGATGGCTACTGTGCAAGTCTTGATGGTTCCTTTGAGGCTCTAATATTCAAGTGCTAGCTGTGATGTTTTCATGTTGAGCTAGACTTTATAAACACATTGTGAAGATGTAGGTACCCCACTATCCTCCTTTGTTTTTGAAAAATTTGTAACACATTGCATATAAATCTCGATATTGATTGCATTCTTTTGTGCTTTCAGAGTTTATATTTTCATTCTCTTGATGATATTGATTGCATTCTTTTGTGCTTTCAGAGTTTATATTTTCATTCTCTTGATGATTGTGTGTTGGATTCTCTTCTTGTTTCTTTAATTATCTTATGTTAAAAACAATAATCAATCTCCTCATATGCAGTTCATCAGTGCTTTTCAATTTTGTAGTAGGTTTCGTTTGCTTTTCGGTGTCATAGCCACGAAAAAGGAAGTTCATGGTTGGGTGTGTAAATCTATATGTTGGAATTCTTCCATTTTGAGAAAGAAGCTAGGCAATTAATTATCAAATCATAGAGAATAATTTTGAAGTAATGTCTTTGTCATGGCCTTTGCTTTCTAGTGATTGCAATCTTTGGATGAAAATTATGCTTTGATAGCAATGAGAATGTATATCTTTGTATCTATCATAAACATTGGCTAAATGAGTAGTTCTGGAATAGCTCCTTCTTGTATCTTGTATGAGCCTAGTTGAAATTCATTTTTAGCTAAAACTTGGATATTTCTTTGGTTCTGCTGAACTTGTACTTTCTCCCAATAAGTATTGATTTTAAACATTTTAGATCCATAATTATAATTTCTCATTAGCAACTATTCACTGATCTGGAGTACCTAATGGGCAATTTGATTGAGTCTGAAAGCACTGAGAATGTCAGATTGCTGTCTATTTTGTTTGTTTATATGATTATATCTAACTGTATTCTTTGAGGCATGTTTATTTATCATTTGTTTGGCTGTACAAGCCCTAGGATGCAGACTGTAAAACATAATAATAAAACTATTAATGTTATATGTTTTGTGGTTTTTTAGGAAGCCATGGCAAAGGATACATTGGAGCGAGCTACAGAAGCAAATTTAAACATCAGAAGATACCTTAAAAATGCATATTTGCACCCTATATTTAGGACAGAAGAGGATGACGATACTGAAATGGGAGAATGGAGAGATGATGATAGTGTGGTTCCAACAAAGCGACAATCCCAAGTACACACCCCCGTGACTAGTGAACACAGCTACCATGCTTCGCCCGTGTATGAAGCAGAAGAGTACTATCACTATGATGTTTGATTATTCTTTCATACATTAAGGCTTCAAAAAAGGACCTTACCATAATAACAATGTTAGGGAGGGAATACTGTGATTTATAGTCTTTATGATCAAGACTGCAATATGTAAGACTCCACACTTTCTAGTTATCCCATTGTACATGTTGTGGTGTTCTAACTGAATTTGTCTAGAATAGTATAGGGTGGGAGTCGGCAGACAAAAGCATAAATATTCATTGTAAAATAATTTAAATTTACTTTAAAAACATGAAAAGAGATCACGTTCATTTAGTTTCCATTTTTCTCTAAGAGTTAAAAGACTTGTTTTTTGTATTGGACTTGCAGGTTTCTATAAATTGTAGGGAAGTTTATGAAACACCAGAAGGTCTCAATATGTATTTCTGTATGCTATAAAGTAGTTTCAACAAAGCTGGCTTTTTAAAATGGAAACTAGCCTAGGCTGGGCCCTTTTGAAGACTAGAAATGTGCAATGTATAGAATTTATCTGTGCCTTAAAGTTTTGATGTTGAAGACTAGAAATACCTTGTGCTTTGAAGTTGTGAGATAAACATTAATATTGGTATCATCTTGGCGGTTAGGTTGGAACATTAAACTCTACTTAGGTAGAGTGTAATGTCCCCCTTTGGGGATCACTTAGCGTTTGGACTTATTTCTCAGTTCTGTAATCCAAAAATGTAAGCAACTTCTTTTTATCAATAGCTTGCACGGAAATCTTTCATATGCTGTAAATGTTTGTATTGAATATGGTAGATATGTATGGTATTAATATCTTAGTTTGATGAATTGGATAATGGAAGAATTGATTAATGCAAACGTGTGATACTATTGAAGACTGATCTGCAGCGGTTGTATTGTTAACTATAATACGGATATGAGTCTTTGATCCCAATTCAATGGGCCTAGCTGATGATAGTATGATTGCTTTGAATAGATTGCCTTTGGCCAATCAATATTGACAATATAACTTTATATCTGAAATATTTCAGGCAATGGATGTAAGAAAATTATTGATATCAATCTGGAATTGTGGAGGGACCTTATAAATTGTATTGGTTTGAAATATAAGCTCTTATGCTAATCTCCCTTTGCTAATTATCCGCTATCTACATCTTTTATATGATCCACATACCCTGAAGTGATCTTTCCAAGCTTGCTCGATTTTAATGATTTATACACATGCTTTACGCGATACCCCTTGGGGTTGACTCATTTGTTCCTGGAGAATCGTGTCTTCTCAATATTGTTTTGTTAATATCAACTAAACGTGACCTCTATGAATGTTAGATCTGAGGTCAATTATAATTGTTGTTTAGACGATTATTACAATACTTCTAAATACCACTGCTACCTTTACACATAATATTGGTTTCTAAGTCCACGACTTAATATGAAATTGCTAATTGTTGGCTAAAATTTTTGCAATTAATTAAGACTACAACTTGGCAAAAGTGAATCTTTAGACAATAGTGTGTGAAATTTTTTTCTCCTCTTAGTCATAGGGGAGGCTCTTTTCTTACCGTAAGTGGCTTCAACGGAAACTGAAAAGAAATACAAATAATTTCTATTGCTACGATAATACCGGTGGCTTAAGGGTTGACGTAAGAACAACACTTAAGACAATAATTTAGTTATAATAAATTGAGACAAATACATGAACACAAAGTCTCTTTTACTTACTTCGAAAGATGATTCTAAAAATAGAATAGTAAGGAAAGCACAAATTCTTTCACCGAATATCTTGTTTCCAAACTCAAACATTTATCACTAAAGCCCAAAGTCTTTAGCTTTAAGTTATTACAGCCACTTCTATCTATGTTAATCCATATTTATGAAGCACAAAGTCTTCAAAAAAGTTGAATTAAAGCGCTCAAATGATACACACAAGATAACTATCAATTGATTTGAGAAATGATCAACAAATGCAACTTAAGAATACACTCGTTGATTTCCAGATTGACAACACAAAGTTTGTGAATCTTTGTTTCTTCTATTCAATTCAATAACTTTGCACAATGAAATTCAAAGTTTTCAAAATACAAGAGATTCAAGAATAGTTTTTTTGCACACACCAAAAGATGAGTATTTACAATGAGCTCCCTCCTTAGGTGGAGAGGAAAGGAAAAACTCTTAACCACCTTGACTTATTCGCTAACTAACTAATTAACTTTGACTTATTTAATGCTACAAGGCTTAAAGCACTTGCGCCATAATTATATGAAACAACTTTGCACGTGATATTATTACATGCAATTACATCTTGTTTTTACATTACATGTAATCTGTCAAAGACAAATTACAAACACATGATGAAAAAAAATCTAAGTGTCTAATAAGACACGACATCTATTACATTATCCTTTATCGATCTTCATGTTGCTACTGAATGTTGCATGATTGATTTGTTTTGGTTTGGTGAAAGCATCTCAAAGCGAAATATGAATATGTATCCTTAATTGTTCTGCATTTAATGGCATCAACAAATCTCTTGCTTAAAATTAGTCTTGAAAGCTTCTATGCTTGCATCGCTTTGTCGTTCATCTCTTTCTTTGAATGACTCCATTATGTTGTCATTCTTTAAAAGGCCATAACATGGTCTTTCAAGCTAGAACTTTGCACTTCTGGAAGAGTATGTGTATAGATTATGAGTGGAAAGCCTTTGAGTAGCAAAAGACAATGGATTTTGGGCAAAATCAGTTCTTTAAATGAGAGAAAACTCAAAAAATGGGGTTTTCTGGAGGCACTGCACATATGCGGACAAGAAGTTTGAAGTAAGAAAGTGAAATGACAGTGTGTGAAAGATGTATTGTACGACGTCTACTTATAATGGAGTTTTGAATTTCCATTACAAATGAACCGACAAGCAACTACCAACATGAAGTTTAAGTCACATGGCAGCGGTGGAATAAGTACATATAGGGAACATGAAATGCATGAAAGTGAGTTTTTGAAATACATTTGCATGGTGTAATAATGAGCTTTCTTTTCTTGTATACTCCAATCATAGAATGGGGTTTTAAATCCCGACAGCATATGCAAGTAAGATGAGGTACTTGCATATGCACCTTAGAGAAATGGAGACTGAAGAAGAAGGATCAAAACGTAAAACAAAATATGTAAATCTGAAAGAGAAATGAAAGGTTTACATTCACCAAGAAGAAGAAATATATATATATACATAAAGCCCTAAAATAAGCACAAGAAAACTTACCTCCTTTCACCAAAAACAAGAGAAGTCTTTACAAATCCTTGAGCAAAATCTGAATCAAATCCAAGAGATTTTTGGATTTAGAAAAGATTACATGAAAAGGATTATATAGACTTCAAATCTTGACTCAATCCTCTTGAAATGAATGCATTTTGGAGTCAAGATTTGTTGGTTGTCAAGTGTTGAAAGATGGAGAAACAAAATGCATATGTATAACAACTATATTGACTAAATCAAATGCATATGTAATGGCAACCAAAAACGGCGCCTAAGGCATCAAATGCAACTTGAAAAGGATGAAGAACAAGCTAGAAATGAAGTCTCACCCTAGAATCATTCCTCAATGCAAAACGTTGAGATCAAATGCACAAATCTCCCCTCAATGAGCCGTTTTTGGTTTTAAAATGCCTTTGGATGAGTTCTTTTTGAATGTTTGCATGTGCTTGGAAGCATGCAAATGCATGTAAAATTGTCGTCCTAAGGATAGAGAGCAAAAACACATGGATAAGGAAGCAAACACGGGTTTTTTAAACCCATATACATATGTTTTTAGTCTCCAAATCGCCACCAAGTCAAAGATAAGAAATAACGAGCTTTTTGGACTTGAGAACACGTGAACATTGGCTTAAAATTGTCACCCAAAACCTTTTGATGCAAAAAGGATTAATAACGGGTTTTTTAGAGTCAAATGCATACGTATTTCATCCAAAATTTACCACTAAAGACGTTTCAATGTACAAAAGACTTAAAAATTAGCTTTTAGGAGTGAAACACATGCATTTCATCAAAAAATTGCCACTATGCCTTTAAGTTATTTAAAATGGGCTTTATGTATGTAAATGGGTTGGAATTTGCCACTATAGAGCCTTTAAATTGAAAGGTTTATAATAACGGGCTTTTTATATGCAAATGCATCTCAAAACCCCACTTACACATGTTAAGTTATATGTTTTTGCATTTAAAAAGTCCACCTTTATGCATTTGGGATTCAGAATATATTTAAATGTCCACTATGATGACATGCAATGGTAAATAAAAACCCACCTAATTGCATTTAAAACATAATCTTTATATGTAACTTATAGTAATAATAATATAATATGTAGGACATAAAAAGTCCACCATCACATATTTAAACCATTAAAAACTATAAGTAAAACTTCTTAGAATGATGTGAAATTTTAAAGTGGGGTTCTAAACCCAATTTACATATAAATGACGTTTTTACTTTGTGCAATTACTAACAAAAACCCCACTTTTGAGGGATTTTAACAAAAACATATCAAACAGAAAAACCCCACCTACAACACGCTTAAAACCTTAATAACTTGAGCTAGACAACTCTAATTGAGGCCTAAGATAGCTCAAAATGAGCAAAATTAAAAATGTTGCAATCCCAGGAAAAAATCAAGACTAAAAACTAAGCACAAAACTATGAAAAACAAAGAAAAGACTTGAAGGTTGCCAAAAATCAAGTGCTTGTCGACAGAGAAGAAAGACTCATTTCAACAAGCAATAAAGTGATAAGCTTGACAGGAACCTTCAGAAAACAATGTTCTTACGATGCAATAAAGGGACGACTGATCGGCTTAGACAAACATCATTAACGATACCAAAATTTAGAAGAAACGCCTATTATGCCCTGCATACCCGTCCCTACATTTTGTGTGCAAAATGTTGGGTCCCCCTTTTTTGCTTTTGGTTTTTGCCTTGTTTTCCTTGTCTTCTCTGTTTTCTTTGCTTTCTTCTCCAGGTTTTCCCTCCCGTGAGGTTTGTTTTCTTTTTGCTTTTGTCTTTCGTGTCTTCGGGACCCGGTCCCGGAGTTTGTTGTTCTTTCCAGAGCCGGATTCTGGGCTCCAAGATTCTCCGCTACGATGTCCTCTTCTCGCAAGAGGGCATGGTCGCATGGAATCCCCAGGCCTGAGGTCTGGAGGTTTGCCTGTTCTAGATTTTGCGGGAAAAGAGGTAACTTGCTTTTACCTTGGGTATAAATAGAAATTACACGCCACTTTTACAGTTACCATGATTAAAACACTTGTGCATTAAGAGCGATTCTTAGGTGACTAAACTGCGATTAAGCTGCGATTATTCTATGCTTAGTGGGTTGTTGTCAACTGATTTGAGGTACCTGTTCGTGGTCATTTGAAGGTAGAACTTGTTACGAGAGTGCTCCTAGTGTGCTCTTTCCTTTCTCTTCTGCATATTTTCAGGTAAGTTATCTGGTTTCTTGTTGTTTTCGTGTTTTTTTCTTGTTGTTCCCTTTTGTTCTTTGGTCTTCATTTGTTTGCTGATTTTCTGTTTCGTGCTTTGTTTTTAGTTTGCCTCTCGTTGGTGGGTTGGCTTTGCCAGAGGGTTGTTTGCCCTGTGCGCAGTTGTAGATTAATGTTTATGATGTATATTGTTGTAGGTTAGTTTGTGTATACATGTGCATAGTTGTATAAATTTGTAAAGGGTTGTAAATACTGTATATCTTGTGTGTATATGTTTCAACCTTTGACCCTCTATATTTGTATGTATATATCCTATATATCCTTCTAAGCTTGTGAGTTTCTCACGCTCTGTCATGCGTTTTCACTCATGAAACTGAGCTCGTTGAGACGGAGTCGCCATGGTTCGAACTCGACATCTCGCTGGTTCGAGCCATGACGGATTTCTCTCTCCTCCGTCTCATCACCTTAATGGCGAGATTAATTTCCCACGAGTGGGCATTCAAACCATGTCCCATCTGACATTTATTTTACCCCATGTCAGCCCACTTGTCACCATTAATGCCTTTATGTCGCCTGCCACCTGACCACGTGCCAACCCACGTCAGCCGAATACAGTTTCTTACTGGTCACATCGGCACGACAAAGGCTAGATTATTCAGGCTCCGGGTCTCAGGCAATTCCTTGTCCTATGTTTCCCCTTGTCATTTGGTTTGATTCCCCCGGAGTCCTATTCACGTTTATTACAAGTATTCTGGGACTTTTTTGATGTATGCTAACACTTGTTGAATAGGTGCAGGGTGGTGATGATTTCCCCAGAGTTCTAATATTCTTTTATATATATCACGTTCTAACGGTTCTCCGGTCTTGCAGGTTGCGGATAAGTTGATCGAAGAGTCTGAAGTGATCACCCCTCCTTCCAGCCCGGAGCTACCTACCACGTCCACCCGAGCGGCCACCAAAACTAAGGCTGAAAGGTTGTTGGCAAAGCTGCCCTTGACTTCCAAATATTCAAAGGAGGGTGCCCTCGTGGGATCAAAGATAGAGTCCAGAGTTCAGGAAGCATTGGAGGCTGTCTGTAGCCAGTGGGATAGCATCAGAGATGTAGATGAAGAAAGCATAGGCCAAGTGTTGGAAGCTTGGGAAAAATCATAAGGAACAATAAAGTTCTCCGGAGTCCAGAGAATCTCGCCAACCATGTATCGGTTGTATTCATTCATTCTTTCGGAACGTAAGTTCCCGGATCCTGGAATTCTAGATCCCACATTTTTGTATTCTTTAAGTGACCCGTGTCTCGGTTCCCAAAGCTGACCAGTCACTTTCGAGGCAGTTAATAAAGGTTGTCAGGAGGTAGGTAACCACAACAAGGCATGTCGGCTTGACAAGAGGTTTCTGACAGATGGTCTTCCCAAGGCGCCGCTCCAACGTTATTGCTGGCACATCAGAGACAATTAGCCGCCCTCCCATTTATGAGGCATGTAGCCTTGATCCCTGGGGGATCAGATTTCTTCTTTCTCCTCCCGGCTCCCTCCTCGAGGCCGATTCTTCCACTCCTCTTTTCTTGTCTTATTCTTCTGACATGTCGATGTATTTTTGTAGCATGGCACAGGTAGTACCGGCCACCGAAAATAGTATTATATTGTAAAGTGTAAAATAAGTTAGGTTAGTTTTAGGTCAAAGCTTGTGTATAAATATTAAGTCCGACCTCATTCCATGGGTCGACAAAATTGATGATTTTGCAGTCTATAGCTAATAGCAGTTTGGTTTTCTCAGTTCATAGTAGCAGAGCTCAATGCTCTAGAGTTCTTAAGCTTTCAATAGTTAAATGCTCCCCTGGAGCCACCATTGTAACATGCACCAGTGCTTGCTGGAGATATGTTAATGAAGGAGGAGTTCTATCAATGACGTTGTTAGCATTCTGATTTCTGGGTTAATGGTATTTTATGCTTTGTGTTCTTTATGTCCTTTTCTCTGATACTTCAACTACATTAACGACCTCCTTTTCCTTTGCTATTGATCTAATATGAGTTGACGGCTTTGTATTTCTTTGGTATTTAGTGTAGTGTGTTAGAGCATTGTCGATGTTTTGAATTTTTAGTATAACTATAGGTAGATGAAATATTTCTAACTCTGCAATATCTTTTGAAGTTTATTTGTTAAATGAATGTGTGCTTGCAGGAAACCCCACTTACTTGAATCCCCGAAGAAGACGAGTTAAGATAACCAGCTATCCCCCTCAAACAAAACAGTCACATTTCCCAATTGAGCCCTGCACTGTCGAGACCTGACTCTCACATGCTTGGAGGCCCAGGGAATCTCATTTCCCCGGAGAACCTTTGCAGGCGAAGTTGGCCGGTACCCCGTGAAAACTTACATCTGTTTGCGGACCCAGTCACAAAGACTCGTCAACAGAACTTGGTGCTAGAAGGAGGGCATGAACTCGTCCCCCTCTGAGGATTCATATTTTACACCGCCCGAGGGTTCCCCCAAGCTATAGTTTTAGAAGTGAACCCTTTAGCAGAATTGGTTCATTTTCACCAGCAAGATTCGAAAGAGTCCTTAGATCAACTCCCAATCCCGGAAGGTTTGTCGAACTCGACCCTCCCGCTCGAAAGAAATGGACCTCGAAAGCCAAGCCAACCACCATTGTCTGGGGATCTAACACATCCCAGAATACCCAAGTCCCCCAGACGATCCCGGGGGTTCACGCTCAAACTAGTCAAAATCCAACACCCCTGATGGCTGCGTATTTTGGAAATATTGAGTCCCCAATGGGAACTTTTCCAAGTGCAGCCAACGATCTACCTTCGCACCCATAAAAGATTTGTCCCTGATATGAGCACTTAGGCTCGTGAACTACAGAGGAGCATCTGCAGACATACAAAAATGCCATTAACTGACACTAGATCCAACATCAAGACGTTGTGACCCAGATGTTCCCTCTATCCCTGGGATAAAATGAATTGAGCTCGTACCTTAACCTTCCCGCCAACTCCATCAACAGTTGGCAGGACATGGAGGACGCCTTCCTGGCTACCTTTCGCATACACGTGGACCAAGTGTGGTCCCACAACCAGTTCATTTCTATCAAGAAGGAACCGAATGAGCCCCTTGTAGAATTCAACCACCGGTTCCAACGCGCCTTGAAGCGGTGCACGGGTCCCTTCATCCCATTTGCGGATGTAACTATCCAGACCTATCTTAACGCGATGACCCCTTCGTTGCCACTTTCCTCTGGAGAACTACTGCCCCGGGCGACGGGGATACTTTGGTACAGGTTTACAATCTAGCCTTAGAATTGTCCCGTGGCCTTATCAAATCCCTGGGCGGGATTGGGCAGAGCATGACATTTAACATGATACCCAACGGAACTTCTTACGCCGGGGGATATAACCCCAATCAGGCAATGGGTGCCCCCGTGATGGCCATGAATCCCCCACCATCGCCAATAGACCAGCAATCCCAATACATATATCCATATCAGACTCAGACAACACCGGGTCTGGAATTGTTCCCCTAGAATCAGCCACAACAAATACAACAACCACAGACACAACCACCCAAAGTTCCTTTCTTCCAGTCATCTACGGCTGGAGGATTTTCACCCTCAACTTTGGTGAATGCTGCCACTTTCCCGAGAAGCCAACAACAACAACCGTCACACTGTGACACCAATACCCAATTGACCGCCGAGGTTGAATTCCTCTAGCGAATGTTGTCCACGTTGACTAGGGACATGGGTCAACTGGAGGCGGGGTCCTTTGCACCCCACAATACCAATTCCCAGAGAGGGAACATTTTCTCTGGCCAACGAAACAACAATACCGGAGGAAGAAATTATAACAACGGGCCTCGACCCAACCAACAATAATGGAATAATAATGCTAGTACTAGAGGTCTGCCTTCAAACCAAAATACTAATCAGGGTGGCGCTGGACCTTCCCATTTCATGCTAGTTGCGGACTTCCAGCCCATGACCAACTGGTGTAGATTGCACGACACAGGCTCCTATAATGAGGTAAACTGTGCCACGCTGGAGAAATTCATCACGATTTCTCAGCTGGACAGACAACAAGATTCTAATCTTACTCCCCCAGAGCCTCCTATACAAGATCCCACTCACGGTGCATTCGCCTGTGAGACTGTCTTCTTTGGAACAGATAAGGAAGATGACGAGGAATCCAAACTACATGGATTCTTTGATGAATCTATTCCGGCCTTTGAGGCCAATGCCTTCACCAACCCACAGACTCCCTACAACACTCAAAGTCAGGCTGGTAAGGGACCAGTTTACACGCCCACACCTCCCAAGGACACTCCTCCTCGGGAAAACATGACTGACCAGTCTGCCCCTCCAAAAGGCCCTAACTCTAACCAAGCAAAAGACCCGACTGAGGGAAGTCACCAATTCTCAGGGGGAAGGTTTGACATCACGAAGGTGTTAGAAAAAACCACCACCTCCATGACCTTGATGGAGGTTTTGCTGAACTATCCTGAGTAGAAGAAGTCTCTTCTTAAGCTCTTGGGAAACCCAAAATCCGTTAGTCACCCACCCAAGACTGTCTCTTTTTAGGACGCCAACGCGGCTGTCTTCTGGGGAAATACTGAAGATCCTCCCTTCCTGCTAGGCTTGAACATACAAGGGAAAAACGTACACAATTTCCTAATAGATTATAGGGCTTCGGGCAACATCATGCCTTTATCCATATGCCAGAAGCTCAGATTCTGCCCCACCCCATCTAATGGTGCAGTAATCCAACTGGATAAAACTGCTGTAAAAATGGTGGGTAAACTAAAGAATATCTGGATTCAACTCATCCAGGACTCCATGATAGCCATTATAATCGACATCCAAGTGGTGGACATCCCAGAGACTTATGGGATGTTACTAAGTCGGAATTGGTCCAAGTCCCTGAATGGATAATTCTCGATCGACTTCTCCCACTTATGGCTCCCCTGGGAAGAAGAATCTAACAAGATCCAAGTTGAAATTGAACCTCGGATGAGACAGGCCCTCACCAAAGTTAGGAGGGTGAATGAGGTCCTATTCTCTGAGACTTCCCCTGGGGTGTACCAACCCCTTGAGATCTTAACCTTCGATTTCATCGTCGGGGAGGATCCCATAGTTCTGCAAAGAACCCAAGACCTAGAAGAAAAATTAAGGTTGAGGTTAACTCTCAGGGTGCCACAGCGACTCCCGCCACACTCTTGTCTGACACTTGGTGTTGTGTGCATTACCAGAAACATTCAGAGCTAGAGTGTGAACCTTGTCTTTCCACTGCTACCCAACATATTAATGCCCTCCGGAAGAAAGAACACATAGTTGATTCCCCGGGACCCAGTGTTCTTACTGGGAGCACCTCCTTAGTGCCACGTGTCCGGGGATCCCAATCACAAGTCTCTCTAGAGGTATACCTCTCCTGCGTACCATCAGCATCGCAGGAAACTCCTCCCAATCCTCCCAAAAACAATCCAAAGACCACTTCGTCTTCCCAGCCCCAGATAACAAATGATGACTTGTGGACCCTTAAGTTCGATGGGTCTTGATCCAAACATGGCTGTGGGGCTGGAGTGGAATTAATCAACCCGAGGGGGAAATCCTTCCTTGCATCCTACAAGATGTAGTTCAACTGCATGAATAATGTTACAGAGTACGAGGCTTTGGTCCTTGGACTCCTATTTGCACTAAGGAAAGGAATCACTTGCCTCCAGGCATTTAGAGTTGATTATTAAACAAATCCAGAGTCAATACACCTGTCACGATAAGAGGTTGGCTGGATACCGCAATCGGGCATGGAGCCTTATTGAAGATTTTTATGCCTTCGACATCAATCTTATTCCCCGGAGATGAAACTATATTTCGGATGCCCTTGTCATTTCTGCTAGCACACTTGAACCCATGGCTGGCTCGCAACTCTGAAGTTTTTCTGTTGAGATGATCCCCACCCCGTCCATTCCAGATAATGTCACCCATTTTCAGGTCTTTGAAGATGATTAGCATATCCTGGCCTTCGTGGCCAATGTTGGTGTCTTTAAGGACCAGATAGCGGAAGAGAGAGATCACGATGATACTGAACAGGGTAATGAAGATGATGGGATCATGGACCTACCAACCAACACCGTTCCAAAGGGGATGGTCATACTTGAACGAATCTTTGACTCAGACCCTCGGGGCTGGGAAAAGATATCATCCTCCTTTGAGGGAGGAAAATTTGAGAAAGTAAACATCGGCCAGCCCGGTGAAGAGAAAATGATACACATTAGCACCTCCTGCTCCCCTGAGGAGAAGGAGAAGATTCTCGTGGTTCTCTGAGAATATATAGATGTAATCGCATGGGGGTATGAGGAATTGAAAACTTATGATACATCCATTATGACTCATACTATCCCACTCAAGCCTGATGCTAAGCCTTTCCAGAAAAAGCAACGACCGGTCAACCCACTGATCGAGCCTCTAATTTATCAAGAGGTCCAAAAACTGCTGTCAGCCTAGATAATTTTTCCAATCCGGCACACTACGTGGGTTGCCAACCTTGTCCCTGTAAGGAAGAAAAGTGGCGAGATCCACCTCTACGTGGATTTTTAAAATTTGAACAAAGCCTCCAAGAAAGATAATCATCCCCTCCCCTCGTTGGATGAGTATTGCAAATCGTGAACGGATCACAAATGATGTCTTTCTTGGATGGGTACTCCAGGTATAATCAATTCATGGTTAAATTTGAAGATAGAGACAAAATGACGTTTACCACCAAGTGGGGAATGTTTGCCTACCAAAGAATTCCCTTTGGCTTCATTAATGCAGGGACCACATTTCAAAAGGCCATGGACATTGCGCTCGAGGGCCTTGTGAATCGGTGCATAATCATCTACATGGATGATTTGACCGTCTATTTCTGGGATAGGCGTGATCATTCCGCCCACCTCGCCCAGATTTGTGAGAGATGTCGCCGGTATGAAATATCCCTCAACCCTAAAAAATGCATATTCGGGGTCACTAGAGGGAAATTGCTTGGGCATATTGTCTCTGAGAAGGGTATATCCATTGACCCTGAGAGAGTTGAAGCACTGCTAAACCTACAAATGCTCGACAACAAGAAAGAAATGAGGTCTTTCTTTTGAAAGATCAACTTTGTCTGGCGGTTCATCACTGGCTTTGTCGAGATCGTAAAGCCACTCAACGAAATGATGAAGAAAGATACCAAAATTGAGTGGAGTCCTGAAGCAAAGCGGGCGTTCGCCCAGATCAAACAAATGATAACGAAGGCACCAGTTCTGGCTAGTCTGGACTATTCCCTTCCTTTCTACATTTATTCCTTTGCTTTGCCACATTCTATTGCGACAGTTTTGACCCAAAAGGTTGAAGGGGAAGAACAACCAATAGCTTTCATGAGCTCCCCCTTCAAGAACGCCGAAGTCCAGTATTTGCCTTTGGAAAAGCAGGCCTTTGCTCTCATTCGCACTGTGAATAAATTTTGGCATTATATTCTCCGGAGCAAAGTGCATGCTATTATCCCAGACCAGGTGGTGAAATCTCTCCTAAAGTAGAGTGAACTGGGTGAGAGACAGAGAAAATGGATGGCCATCCTCCAGGAATACGATTTGGAAATGCAACCCATGAAGATAGTCTGAGGTCAAGGACTATGTAGAGTGATGGCAGAAGAGACTCCCCACATTGAATGCCAAACATATACAGTAGAGTCCATCACTCAGGATCCATGGTACATAGACCTGGTGTACTTGTTGTTAAATAAAAGATGCCCGGAGGGATTGCCTCCAAACAAATGTCGCGCCCTGCGGTTGAAAAGTGCACACTTCATGATAAAAAATGCCGCGCTTTTCCATAGAAACTATGAGGGGGTTTATCTTCGGTGCATTGATAGGGTTCAAGATGAAAAAATATTCGAAGAATTCCACGGGTAGTTTGGAACCGGGCATGGCTCAGCGGACGCCACCGGCCATCAGATTCTCTGTGCTGGATACTATTGGCCCTGTATCTTTAAAGATGTCTACACTCACGTCAGGAAGTGCCATACTTGTTAAACTGTGGCACATCGTGAGCGGAACCCGGCCATGCCTTTGCAGCCAGTTTTTGAAGCTAGACCCTTTGCCCAATGGGCATTTGAATTCATCAGGAAAATTAACCCCAACTCGTCTGCCAACCACCGGTACATCTTGACCGCTACTGATTATTGCACCCGGTGGTCTGAAGCAATACCTTGTAAAAACAACATGGCAGATGTAGTCATAAATTTTTTGGAAGAAAACATCGTCACAAGGTTTGGAATGCCCTTTGCTATAGTATGTGACAATGGTCTGGTGTTTTCTTTGGCACAACTAATCGAATGGACCTATGATAGGAAGCTCACTCTGAAGTTCTCCAGCAACTATTACCCCCAGGGTAACGGTGTTGCTGAATCAACCAACAAAAATTTGTTTGAAGTGATCAAACACCTGTTAGAACAGAATGGGACTGGCACCAAAAGCTAAGATTCGCCCTTTGGGAGGATCGTGTTCAAATTAAGGCCACCCTAGGGACATCCCCATTCCATCTGGTTTACAGCCAGAACCCAGTGTTCCCCATTAACTTACAGATCCCGGTTTTACAGTTCATGCAGGAATTCAGCAACCGGGATAACATCGTGGAGGTTTGGCTCCTAAATTTGGTGCGAATGAAAGAACAAAGAGATGCAGCCCTTGAACATTGTGCGCATCATCAAGCAGTGGTGAAATGATGGTTTGACCGAAGAGACTAGTATAAGGTATTTCAAATTTTAGACCTGGTCCTCTTGTGGGATAAGGCCTGAGAAAAGAAAGGAAAGCACACCAAATTCCAACGGCTCTGGCTCAGACCATATTTGATCTCAGAGATCTGCAGGGCAAATACCTATCACCTCAGTACCATGACCGGAGAACCCGTCCCATTTCCCGTCAATGGACAGTTTCTCAAACATTATTTTGAATGAGACAGGTTTGTCCAGAGTTGTACTATATGTAATATATGTAAATCTTCCTGCTTATAAATATTTCTTTCCCAGTGCTCCGTTTGGAGTGCCTTGTCTTGTTGGTTGTCCTCTGGGACCGCCCCCTTTCCTTTTTATTTTTCTTTCGGCTTTGTTCTTTAATTTTTTAGGTTTCCAGTGTTTTAGTCCCCCCTTCTGTAGGCTGGTATGCTTCGCATAACATCTAGTCTCCAGGATGGTACCTTTGGTATTTGTGGTGAACTCAGAATCTATTGTTAGCATGGTGAAATTGGTCTGGTCTCCAGAGTTATTTTGTAAGTTTGGTAACAAGCTATGGGTGATCTTCATCGGATTCATCCCTGGAAGCCTGGAAATCAGTCAAATCAAAATCAAAGGGAACAAGTAATCGGACACACCGGGAGTAGATCGATCGCACTAGTTTGTTGGCCCAAGTCTGAACTTTTAAAATTCTTCCTGGGTCTGGAGTTTTTCTTCCCTATTTAGAAAATTGAGGTGGATGGAAGGGTGAAAGAAGTACCATCGTTAAATTTAGCTAAGCTTAAGATTAATGGTGAAAGAAGTACCGCCCTCCCATCCATACAAGAATAAAATGATAAATGAAAGAAAAGAAAGGATGTAGAAGCTCCGGTATCTGGGAGAAACGAGCAAATGTGACGACTTTGGATTGATATATCTAGCGCTTCTTCTCTGCTTCTCCCAGAGGTCATCGACTTGATTCCCTTTCAAAGAACACACTTCACAACTGACAAAAGACCAAGGTTTGAATCATGTATGGTCCAAATTTTCTAGAACACTTCGCGCTCTGAGTAACAATTGATTCTGGTTTTTCTAACCAGAGATTCTGCGGTTCTCAAATGCGCTAAGGAATTCATCCCAGATAGTAGCCATTTGTTATGCCTTTCATACCCGTCCCTACATTTTGTGTGCAAAATGTTGGGTCCCCCTTTTTCGCTTTTGGCTCTTACCTTATTTTCCCTATCTTCTCTGTTTTCTTTTTTTTCTTCTCTGGGTTTTCCCTCCTGTGAGGTTTGTTTTCTTTTTTCTTTTGTCTTTTGTGTCTTCGGGACCCGGTCCTGGAGTTTGTTGTTCTTTCCAGAGCCAGATTTTGGGCTCCGGGATTCTCTGCCATGATGTCCTCTTCTCGCAAGAGGGCATGGTCGCATGGAATCCTCGGGCCTGGGGTCCGAAGGTTTGCTTGTTCCAGAGTTTGCGGGAAAAGAGGTAACTTGCTTTTACCTTGGGTATAAATAGAAATTACACACCACGTTTACAATTACCATGATTAAAACACTTGTGCATTTAGAGTGATTCTTAGGTGACTAAACTGTGAGTACTCTGTGCTTAGTGGGTTGTTGACAGCTGATTCGAGGTACCTATTCGTGGTCATTTGAAGGTATAACTTGTTAACTTGCTCTTCTATGGATTTTCAGGTAGGTTATCTGGTTTCTTGTTGTTTATGTGTTTTTTTTTCTTGTTGTTCCCTTTTGTTCTTTGGTCTTCATTCATTTGCTGGTTTTTCATTTCGTGCTTTGTTTTTAGTTTGCCTCTCGTTGGTGGGTTGACTCTGCCAGAGGGTTGTCTACCCTCTATGTAGTTGTAGATTAATGTTTATGATGTATATTATCATAGGTTAGTTCATGTATACATGTACATAGTTGTATAAATTTGTAAAGGGTTGTAAATACTATATATCTTGTGTGTATATGTTTCAGCCTTTGGCCCTTTGTATTTGTATATATATATATGTCCTATATATCCTTCTGAGCTTGCGAGTTCCTCGCACACTATCATGTGTTTTCAACCATGAGACCAAGATCGTCGAGACAGAGTCACCACGGTTTGAACTCGGCACCTCGCTGGTTTGAGCCATGGTGACTTTCTCTTTCCTCCGTCTCATCACTTTAATGGTGGAATTAATTTCCCACGAGTGGGCATTCAAACCATGTCCCATCTGGAATTTATTTTACCCTATGTCAGCCCACTTGTTGCCATTAATGCCTTTATGTCGCCTGCCACCTGACCACGTGCCAACCCATGTCAGTCAAATATGGTTTCTTACTGGTCACATCAGCATGACAACGGCTAGATTATCTAGGCTCCAGGTCTTAGGCAATTCCTTGTCCTATGTTTCCCCTTGTCATTTGGTTTGATTCCCCCAGAGTCCTATTCACGTTTATTACAAGTAATTTGTGACTTTTTTTATGTATGCTAACACTTGTTGAACAGGTGCAGGGTGGTGACGATTTCTCCAGAGTTCTAATATTCTTTTATATATATCACATTCTAACGGTTCTCCGATCTTGCAGGTTGTGGATAAGTTGATCGAAGATGTCGGAAGTGATCACCCCTCCTTCCATCCCAGAGCTGCTTACCACGTCCACCCGAGCGGCCACCAAAACTAAGGTCGAAAGGTTGTTGGCAAAGCTGCCCTTGACCTCCAAATATCCAAAGAAGGGTGCCCTCGTGGGATCAAAGATAGAGTCTAGAGTTCAGGAAGCATTGGAGGCTGTCTGCAGCCGGTGGGATAGCATCAGAGATGTAGATGAAGAAAGCATAGGCCAAGTGTTGGAAGCTTGGGAAACATCATAAGGAACAATAAAGTTCTCTGGAGTCCAGAGAATCTTTCCAACCATGTATCGGTTGTATTCATTCATTCTTTCAGAATGTAAGTTCCCAGATCCTAGAATTCTGGATCCCACATTTTTGTATTCTTTAAGTGACCCGTGTGTTAGAGTATTATTTCATTTTACTCTAGTTGCTTAAGCGTCTCTTAGGTGCATTATTAATTAACTCTTAATTAATAATGTGCAACCTAGTTTTTCCCTTTTAGGGTTTCGTTCACCTTTTAAGGTTGAACTTTGTAATTGATGT
>MU227919.1:0-13546 GCA_018584345.1 Thuja plicata | reverse complement strand
GTGATGGTTATGAGAAACAGATTGCAGATTTGCAAGCTCTCCTTTAGAAGAGCACTATTTCCTCTCCATCATCTTCCACCTCTCAGGGGTCTGCTTTTCAGTCTTCTGCCTCATCTTCGACATCTGGACAGGATTTTGGATAGGGTCAACCATGGAAACCTCAAGATGATTGTGAAGACTTTTCTCATGTGGTTCAAATGGAGATATAGTTGTACTACCATACGTCAGCATGTTGTTCACAAACACTAGACTTGGGAAAGTCTTGAATGTTTATGAGAAGTTCCTTTTCAAACTTTGGGGTAGAACATGTATGCAAAGTGTATTCAATTTCATGACATTGAGACACAAATGCATCATTTTCATCTTGATTAGGACTCACTTGCATCTCAATCTTTTCATGTTTGGTGACATGACTATCTTCGTTCGGTTGAACATCAGATGAAAATTTTTCATCTTTATGCTTTTCATCGACGGATTTTTGAGACTGCGTGAACTAGAAATAAGAGTCGCCAGCTATGTCTGCTTCATTTTCTTGGAGGAGTATAGCTATATCATTATCCTCAGATTTAGGATGCTTTGTTTTTGCCTTCGCTGATGGTGTCTCAATAGCAAGCTTGTTTGGTGATGAAAATAACTTTTGTTGATTCTCATTAATAGAACTATGAGAAACATTTAGAAGAGGATTTATGTGAGGAACAAAGAACATAATTTGAGCTATTTTCTTGTTGAGGGAAAGAAACTCATTTGCCAACCTCTACACCACAGGATCCGTTCGTGTCATAGAAGAAAATGAATCTGAAGAGAAATAACTTTCTTCAAACCCACTAGCTTCAATTATTATCTTCCTAACAAGAATAAGATTACCTTCAATTCCAATTGTCAATTAATGTGTAGCTGTAATCTTCTCAATAGAAAACTAACTTCAGGAATCTGAGCATTGAAAAAGAAACTGACATAGGGAGGGTTAGTACTTAGGGCCAAAGGCACTCCCAAGCACCAAATCAGCTTGCAGATACATAACTCAGAAGCTCAAACATAGAGAAGGAGAGAAGGAATACATAGACTTTTTATTAATTTATCAAACTTCATACATGTCAGGTTGTAAGGCCTTCCCGGTTATGACCAATACAATCTGAAAATATTACATAAAATTCCTCATACATGTGAGATCCACAAACTCTATATCTCCAAAATACTATTCAACTACTCTAAACTAAGATCAGAACACAATATATATACAAGAGGCTACCAAAAAGTTTGGCCCAAAAGATCCTAAAGATCCAGCATAGGAGAGAGTAATGACCCAGTTTTAGGTCCACGCGATCCCCAATGAGAGATCCCAATAATACCAGGACCAAATTAAATGCAGATGTTAGCCCGAAGATCCAAGAAAATAAAATACACTCGGTGAGACAAGAAATAGGAAAACCACTGAGCCACCAAGACTGATTGGTGAAACCATGCCAAGAATAGTAACCGAGTTTGGTCGATGAAACAAAATAGAACTTTCAACCGAGAACTCCAAATAAGTTACTGAGCAGTCTACCAAAAGTCTCTAACAAGCTAACAAGCTCAAAAGAAAGCATATTTTTGTTTGATACAAGATTTCCATGAACCCAAGATACTCATGCATCAGAAACACTTCAAATTTGCAGTTATAGGCTGAGAAACAGCTGGTATTATTCATGCAATTTGTTGAAATGCACCACAAATTCATGCATAGGTACGTGAGATGCCTTCTTCAGCTGAGTGAGTTGATCCAACAAGGCATGAGCATAAAAGGAGGCTTGAATGTTTCTTCAAACTTGACTATGAGAGTAGATCATTTTGTGATGGTTTGTGGTGCAAGATGATAAAACCAATCACCAGCTACGCCTTGGAGAGTTTCTAGGAACAATCTTACAGACGCGTCCTCATGTTCAACACCATGAACATATCATGCAGTGTAAAAATCAGCAATATGTTCATCAGGATGTTGTCCTTTATCAAAGAACTTGGGAAAATTCTTCTGCTAGCCATCAGGAAGAGCATGTAGCAATGGAACCAGATTCAATGCACCAAAAGCATTTCCCCAAGGACCTTGAGCCATTTACATGTCCTTGGTAAAAACCTTGGAAAACTAGAATAGATGAGATTAACATCTTTAAAAAGAAAGGTGTTTCTTCACTTGGTATATAATCCTTCTTCTTTGATGATGGATAATTAGTAGTTCGCGTAAGTGGAGATGCAGGAGCTAGGAGAGAAATTTTGGCTTGTTGGGCCCAACTCGGTGTATACTTTGATGCTCCGCCCTTCTTCTGTTGGGAATATTGCTTGATTTGTTCCGGTGTGAATAATTAGATCAACTTGAAAGTAACCCTTTTTAAAATAAATTTATACTAATTTGGATGGAACTTCGTTTAATTCTCTCTTGTAGAACACACGTTTAATATTTTCCTCTTTTTTCAGAAAAACATTGTAGCTAAGAGTGTAAAAGATTGAAAATAATTTAAAAGAAGCAAATTTCCATAAAGGCACAAAGTCCTTTGTTTCTTCTCTGAGACAAGAAAACAAATTAAAAGCTCAAAGTCTTCTCAATCAATCTTCTCATCAACCTTTTAGATACAAGTAGTAGTTACAATGTATTCTTCACAACTATTGAAAGTCAATTTGTAAGATACACTTCCTTGTGAGTTCGATGTCCCCAGCAAAGTTGTCAAAAACTATTGGCTAAAATTTTTGCAAGTAACTAAGACTACAACTAGGCAAAAGTGGAACTTTAGAGAGCAGTGTGTGAAATTTATTTCTCCTCTCAGCAATAGGGGTGCCTCTATTCTTACCGTAGGGGGCTTCAACGGAAACTAAATTGAAATATGAAAAATTCCTATTGCTACGATAATAGCAGTGGCTTAAGGGTTGACGTAAGAACAACACTTAAGACATCAGTTTAGTTATAATAAATTGAAATAAAAATAGGAACACAAAGTCTCATATACTTACTTTGAAAGATTATTCTGAAAATAGAATCGCCAGGAAAACACAAAGTCTTTCACCTAATATCCTCTTTCTTAAAAGAAACACTTATTACTGAAGCCCAAAGTCTTCAACTTTAAGCTATTACAACCACTTCTATCGATATTAATCTTTATTTGTGAAGCGCAAAGTCTTCAAAAAAATTGAATTAAAGCATTCAAATGATACACACAAGATAACTATCAATTGATTTGAGAAAGGATCAACAAATGCAGCTTAAGTATACGCTAGTTGATTTCCAGATTGACAACACAAAGTTTGTGAATCCTTGATCCTTCTATTCAATTCAATAACTTTGCACAATGAAACTCAAAGTTTTCAAAATACAAGAGATCCAAGTATACCTTTCTTGCACACACAAAAAGATGATTATTTACAATGAGCTCCCTCCTTTATAAAGGAAAAGAGGAGAGAGAAAGGTGGAGAGGAAAGGGGAAACCATTAACCACCTTTACTTATTCACTAACTAACTAACTTTGACTTATTCAATGCTACAAGGCTTAAAGAACTTGCGACATGATTAAATGAAATAGCTTTGCACATGATACTATCACATGCAATTACATCTTGTTTTTACATTACATGTAATCTGTCAAATACAAATTACAAATACATGATGAAAAAAATCTAAGTGTCTGACAAGACACAATATCTATTACATTATCTTTTATCGATCTTCATGTTGCTACTAGATGTTGCATGATTGATGTGTTCGGGTTTGGTGAAAGAATCTCAAATCAGAATATGAATCTATACCCTTAATTTTTTTTGCATTTGATGGCATCAATAAATATCCTTCTTAAAATCAGTCCTGAAAGCTTTCTATCCTCGCATCGTTTCGTCTCTCATCTCTTTCTTTGAATGGCTCCAATATGTTATCATTCTTGTATATCTGGAAGAGTATGCATATAGGATATCAGTGGAAGGCCTTTGAGCAGTGAAAGACAATGGATTTTGGGCAGAATTAGCTCTTTAAATGAGGGAAAACTAAAAAATGGGGTTTTCTGGAGGCATTGCACGTATGCTAACAACAATTTTGGAGCAAGAAAATGAGATGAAAATGTGTGAAAGATGTATGGTATCACATCTACTTATAATGGATTTTTGAATTTCTATTACAAATGAACAGGAAAGCAACTATTGACAAGAAGTTTAAGTCAAATGAACCAGAAAGAAACTTCATTAATTTTTCTGCATTTGATGGCATCAACAAATATCCTTCTTAAAATCAGTCTTGAAATCTTTTTATGCTCTCATTGTTTCATCGCTCATCTCTTTCTTTGAATGGATCCATTATGTTGCCATTTTTTAAAATGTCATAACATGGTCTTTCAAGCTAGAATATTGCAGATCTGGAAGAGTATGTGTATAGGATATGAGTGGAAGGCCTTTGAGCAGTGAAATGCAATGGATTTTGGAAAATGTTAGCTTTTTAAATGAGGAAAAACTTAAAAACTGGGTTTTCTAGAGGCATTGCATGTATGCGGACAACAAATTTGGAGCAAGAAAATGAGATGAAAATGTGTGAAAGATGTATGGTATGACGTCTACTTATAATGGAGTTTTGAATTTCCATTAGAAATGAACTGGCAAGCAACTACCAACATGAACTGGTTTAAGTCACATGGCAGCGATGGAATAAGTACAAATAGGGAACATGGAATGCATGAAAGTGGGTTTTAGAAATGAATTTTCATGGTGTAATAATGAGCTTTCTTTTCTTGTATACTCCAATCAGAGAACGGGGTTTTAAATCCTGACTGCATATGCAAGTAAGATGAGATACTTGCATATGCAACTTAGAGAAATGGAGACAGAAGAAGAAGGATCAAAACATAAAGAAAAACAATATATAAATTTGAAAGAGAAATGAAAGATTTACATTCACCAAGAAGAACACAAATATATACATAAATCCCTAAAATAAGCACAAGAAAACTTACCTCCTTTCACCAAAAACAAGAGAAGAAGTCTTTACAAATCCTTAAGCAAAATTTGAATCAAATCCAAGAGATTTTTGGATTTATAAAAGATTGCAAGAAGAGAGTTATATAGACTTCAAATATTGACTCAATCCTCTTGAAATGAATGTATTTTGGAGTCAAGATTCGTTGGTTGCCAAGTGTAGAATGATTGAGAAAAATGATGCTTAGAGTATCAATTGCAACTTGAAAAGGATGAAGAACAACCTAGAAATGAAGTTTCTTACCCTAGAATCCTTCCTCAATGCAAAACATTGAGATCAAATACACAAATCTACCCTTAATGAGTCATTTTTGGTAAAAAAAATGCCTTTGGACAGGTTGTTTTTGAATGTTTGCATGTGCTTGGAAGCATGCAAATGCATGTAAAATCACTGTCCCAAGGATAGAGAGAAAAATGCATGGAGAAGGAAGCAAAAACAAGTTTTTAAAACCCATATGCATATGTTTTTAGTCTCCAAATCACCACCAAGTCCAAGATGAGAAATAATAGGCTTTTTGGGCTTGAGAACACATGCAAATTGGCTTAAAATTGCCACCCAAAACCTTTTGATGCAAAAAGGATTAATAACAGGTTTTTAGAGTCAAACACACATGCATTTCATCCAAAATTCTCCACTAAAAACCTTTCAATGCACAAAAGACTTAAAAATAAGCTTTCAGGAGTGAAATGCATATGCATTTCATCAAAAAATTGCTATGCCTTTAAGTTATTTAAAATAGACTTTTTGTATGCAAATGCATATGTAAATGGGTTGGAATTTACCACTATAAAGCCTTTAAATTTTCCACTATGCCTTTAAGTTATTTATAACAGATTTTTTGTATGCAAATGCATCTCAAAACCCTACTTACACATGTTAAGTTATATGTTTTTGCATTTAAAAAGCCTAGCTTTATGCATTTGGGATTTAGAATATATTGATAGTGGAGTTTTAAAAATGTTTTGCACTATGATGATAGGAAATGGTAAATAAAAACCCCACCTAATTGCATTTAAAACATAATATTTATATGTAACTTATATTAATAATAATATAATATGCAGAATGACATAAAAAGTCCACCATCACATTTTTAAACCATTAAAAACTATAAGTAAAACTATTTAGAATGATGTGAAATTTTAAAGTGGGGCTCTAAACCCACTTTACATATAAATGATGTTTTTACTTCGTGTAATTACCAAAAAAAATCTCACTTTTGAGGGATTTTAACAAAAACATGCACTCGGGCAGAAAAACCCCACCTGCAGCACGGTTAAAACCTTAAAAACTTGATCTAGACAATTCTGATTGAGGCCTGAGATAGCTCAAAATGAGCGGAATTAAAAATGCTACAATCTTAGGAAAAAATCAAAACTAAAAACTAAACACAAAACCAAGAAAAATGAAGATAAGACTTGAAGGTTGTCGAAAATCAAGTGTTTGTCGGTAGAGAAGAAAGACTCAATTCAACAAGCAATAAGGTGATAAGCTTGAAAAGAACCTTTAGAAAATAATGCTCTTAAGATGTAAAATACTGTTGGAAATGAGTTGAGTAGCTAAGAGGGGAGGGGTGAATCGGTTACCACAAAAACAAATCCAAGTCCCTTAGATGTCTTAAACAAAATTATCACTATTACTTGGTTAACAAAAATATTCTGTTGTTACTCAGTTAGCAAAGCAATATTAAGATATTAAATGTAATTAACCGTTAGTGATTAAGTGCAGAAATGTAAAGCATAAAATAAATAACTTGTACACATATGACACCAATATTTACCGTGGAAACCCAATTTGGGAAAACCACCAATTGCAACTAGTTACTGTTTTTCACCCTTCTGAAGTGAGCCCTGTTAGGAGCCAACCCTGTTCAAGGTTATAAAACACACTTTAAGGTGTGTCCCTGTTAGAGGATTTAATCACCATGTTAGGAGTGGCCTTCTTAGAGGTCTTCAGACACTTCAATGTAGAAATGTCACCTTGTGAGAGGATTTATGAAAAGACTATTAAGTCTACTCTGTAAAGAGATTTGGATCACTGCTACAATTGTTAGAGAGTAACAATGAGTTTGAAATGATTGAAGAAGCAATGGTATTTGCTGAATTAGATCTTTGTTTTGGATTTAACTAGATCCTTACTGATCAATTATTCTTTTGCAGCTCGGTCTGGATATTTTGTCCTAAATCATAATTCCCTCTTACTTCGCCTTCATTCTTCATATCAAAGAACTCTACTGCTACACATTCAATCCAAACTTGACCTTGTATATATATGATAGGTGTTGTCAAGTCAGCTTGAATATCCTTCCAAATAAACAATAAAACTTAAGTTTGTCGGCTGTAATTAACCAATTAAACATAAAGTGTAAATTGTTGTTAGTCGGCTGACACTAAATGCATAATGTTAGAATAACTGATAAGGGGGGGGGGGTGAATCAGTGGCCTCAAAAATATTCCAATAAACTAACCCAAAAACTTATTACCACAATTATAAGCCTTTAGATATCTTCAGTCCTACAAGATGAATGCCTTCAAATAATCTCAACAAATAACTACTACTCGGAGTTCACTATTAAACCTTATTCTTACTTTTTACTGATTAATAGTATTTCATTTACCGAAATGCAGTAAATTAATTAGTGTATACCGATCAATCCAGATTAGTTATGTGTAATGAAAAATGCTAAAGTAATGACTCATAAACACATTGACACAGATTTTTAACGTGGAACCCCTGTTAAGGGAAAAACCACTTGGGACCAGTAACCCAAAATTTTCACTCTTCTGAAGTGAGCTCGATGAAGAGCCAGCCCTATTAAAGGTTACAAACACACTATTAGGTGTGACCTTGTTAGAGGATTTAAATAGAATAGTTTGTCACTTGATATCGAGCATCTCTATGCTACCTTTTATGACCAAACCCAGTGTAGTTTGTCAAATGGTATCTCGCATCTCATGTTATCTTCACGATCAAAATTTTTGATAATCCCTGGGATGTATCTCAATATAAAAAGGATTTTTAAGTCCTACTTGGTTAAGAGACTTTCTAAATCAATGGTTAAACTAAAACAATAAATGATATATTCACACATACAACTTAGACTTGCAGATTTTCAGATCTATTTTAAGCTCATAATACCTTTCTGATCAATGTATCTTTTCAATACATTTTCTCCACTTATTTTTGCTCTATGATGTTATGCTTCTCTGTTGCTTGGTGTCTACGGAATTAGCTCTGTTCTTTAGCTTGATTGATCAGGTCTGATTGAAGACTTCTTTCTTCATCAGTTTCTCTTCAGCATCTTCTTTCTCTATTCACTCCTAATTCATAATGAATTAGCTTGTCTTTTTATAGACATAATTTCACCATTTCTCAGTACTTGACTTTCTTGTTCTTGGCGTGATCCTCAATTCCATCCAATCTTGCTTTAAATCTTTACTTCAGTTTTATCTCATAGATTTCTCCTTGACAATTGGATAAAACAACTTTAAATATTTTACTTATCTCTAGATTTAACTTGTCAATGAAAACAATATTAACAACCAGTTAAATCCTTCTTTAGCTCTTACCAGCTAAGTCTTTTGTCATTTATGAACTTCAGTTCCTTTTAGTGTTTTAACTCTTTGTTAGCTTTGGTCAACACTTCAGTTCTCCTCGGGCATCTCCGTCGGGGTTGTCTGTCTGTCGGGGTTGTCTATCCTTCGGAATCACTATGAAGTTCTTCTCATCAGTAATGCTTGTGATTCTTCTAGTTGGTAATTCTTGTTGGGTTTCTTTCTCAGGCATCATTGTGACTTTCTTCTCAGGTTTCTCTATCCGTCGAGGTGCACTTCCCATCGGTGTTTGTAGACACTTAGTAAATATTGATCTTTTATGCATTACTTCCTTCATTAACTGACATAGCTCAGTTAATACAACAAATCACTATATTTGTGTAACATCAATGACAATACACAATTGAATAATTATCTTCAATAATATCCCTCTTTGGCATTGATGGAAATACAACATGTCATTATACAAAGAATTCTAGAACAATAGAAACAAGAATAATATTATTAATGTCCTTAGCTTCATTCTAATTCTCATCCAGAAAAACTCCCTTTGTCTTCACAGTCACTGAAATACAGTTTTCTCCCTCTTACATTAATCTCTTCCTCAATAATTTCTTTGGCATGACATCAATAATCTCTCCCTCTTTGATATCCAATGAAAAAGACTCTATCCAATGCAGTTGTAATGTATCTGTTGTACTGATTCATATGCAATAAGCTCTGACAATCTGCATCAACTTGTTGGATCTTCATTGTAGCTCGGTTGATGCATCACTAAACTATGCTTTAGTGAGCCTCAGTTAGGGGAATCACCCCTAGCTTTCCTCTAAGATACAAGAATGCATCCTTAGGTAAAGGCTTTGTGAATATGTCTATAATTTGTTCTTTAGTATTCACATATTCCAACCTTACTTCCTTGTCCTGAACCAATTCTCTCAAGAAATGATACTTTATTGCAATATGCTTAGTCTTTGTATGCATCACATGGTTCTTTGAAATGTTAATAGCACTATTGTTGTCACAGTAGATGATAACTTGTTCTTTTATTTCTTCCTTCATACTTGACAACAATTGTTTGAACCATATGATATTTGAACAATTCACTGCTGCAGCAACATACTCTGCCTCTGTTGTAGATTGAGAGATGCAATTCTATTTCTTGTTGGTCCAAGAGACTAACCTCTTTCCAAGAAAGAACGCTTCACCACTGGTGCTTTTTATGCCGTCAACACTTCTTGCCCAATCAGCATTAGTAAAAGTCTTCAAATCAAAGTTTCCTCCTTTCTTATACCTGTTATACACTGAATTTGCGCCTCTGATCTCAAGCTCTCTTGGTCTTGATAATCTAGTATAACAAGGGAGTCATCTCAAGGTTGTGGGAACTTTGCTAACCGAGATGAGAGCTCCAGATTCTAGGCTGGTTCCTCTTGGATAATCACCTTAGCTTGCTCTTAAACAGGAAAGTAAACTTGAGGGGAAAAGGGTTAGAAGGATTGCATGGAAAGGGAAATAACTGAAAGCAAAATACCTACTAGGTGATGCACCAATTTTGACATGAAAACATAACACACACAGGGTTAAGTCCTGGGTCAATTAACTTGAATTGGAGGTAAAACACAAATCTCTTGTATAGGCATGCATTAATATTTCATAGCAAGGTCATGATGAAACCAGTTAAAAGGAAAGACTTCACAGTTAACAGCTCAAACTAAGACACTAGTTACAACCTGCAAGCAAACATACTCTTCTGCAAGTAGATGCTACAAAGGGACATGATTAAGAGGAAATAAAATCTTTCATAGTTAACCCATCAACCATCTACAACGCATACAAACAAGAAGAAAAGAGACAAGGCCGACACAATTCAATAAATTGGTTCCAGGAACTTGAAGCTCTGCATATTATTTCTCACAATGAGTTACAGACTTATGCACAAAAATACCAAGGACAGAGAAAATGTCACAAAGCATGCCTCCTTGCATAATCTGAACTCCTTTCAAATGAGTCCTCAACTCATACTTATGTTTTTCCAAGCCAACTACATTCTGGAAGCAATAACTTTTTGATTGGATTTTGGCCTGTCCAGCCACCGCTTAGCCCTTCAAAAGTTTACAAAATACCACTTGGTGACCCAAAACTCATACCCAGGAAATATCAACATAAATGCCCCTTCACAAAAGCAGTCCTATCCCTCTAGAAGAGTCACACAAGTCTCTGAATTGCAATAACTTTTTTGCAGCCCCAAAATGCATCCTCTGACCTTTTCAAAGCTGATCTTTCATCTGCAAAATATCTGATTTCCAGTGTCCGAGAAAATATCTAATCCTTCTGTCTCTGAAAAAATATGATCTTTTCCCTTGTTTACATTTTAAATTCTATGAAAATCGCAGTCTTATACATATCTTTACCCAGAAATCAGCAGAAAACGGCAGATAGCACCCTCTCATTCATTCTGCAAATCATTTTTCCAACTTGACTGTCTTATTTCTGATCTCTGCGAGTGGGTGATTCTTTTTGTTTAATCTTCCCTTCATGTCTGTCGCATACTCGCAGTCCCTTCTGCTTTGCTCTTGTCCTGTGCGCGAGTGAGCGACGTTGTCTTTTTCTTTCCTCAGTCGCAGGCTCGTGAGTTGATCCTTTATTTCACCTGAGTCTCAGCGACTAAGCGCTTATGCATCTTACTTTCCATTTATCCCTTCATCGCACAGTCGCAAGCTCTTTAAACTGGCTTTTGGATTCTGAGTGACTGAGCGACAACCATTTTCTTAATGCATATTCTGACTCGTCGCATACTCGCTCAATTTTTCCTTCAGCTTTCAATCTGTGCACGAGTGCGCGACCATCTCTGCTTTTTACTCAGTCGCTTACTCGCGAGCTGATCTCCCTTCACCCTTTTTAACTGGCGACTGAGCGATGACTTTATGTTTTTTACTTATCGCACACCCGCGAGTTCCTTTTCTTTCATCTGAGTTGCTCGGCGACTACGCGACTGCCTTATCCTCTTTCAACTCATCGCACACCTGCGACCCCTTGATACTGACATAAAAAATTACTGCGGGTGCGTGACATGCATAATCTTTACTCATCGCTGACTCACGAACTAGGAACCTAACCTGCAAAAGACATCGTGACTGCGCGATGATCATTGAAATGTCGAACCCGCTCACTCGCGGACAAACCAAGAACAGAAAGAAAGTGATCGCGATTGCGTGATGATCATTATAATAGCTCATCGCGCACTCGTGCAACCTAAATACTTTTCAGAACTACTGACGCGACAAAGAGAGCAGGCATAAAGCATAACTTTTAAAAAGGGATTTGACCTCTTTCCGTGTGGAAAACACAGAGGATTTAAAATCAGAAAGCCTGGGAAAGAGCAGAAAGCAAGAAATTCAGAGAATCAGTGTGAATGTGATCCAACAGAACTGATAATTTTACCCTACTCCATTCAAAACATAGTAAATTCACCCGATTGATCTTGGTACCGAAAATCGGTAAACAGGCACTTTTAGGAGGGATAAAGGGATTAAACGGTCACACAGGGAAGACCAGGCGAAATTGCATAGGATGGAAAATTTGGGCAACATTTTGGCGACCTCTGCGGGATGTCAGCTTGCTAGACATGAAAACTAGTAGCCTATTGATATCAAACTATCCATTGGGCATGGAGTCATTTCTTGAGCACAAAACTTGACAGGGCAAAACTGTGCACGTGCACTTCTTGGAAAACATGGAAACTACACTAGAAAGCAGGTAAAGAAAAAAAAAACATGGAACTGCTTACAAGAAAACAAGGACCTACAGAGAGGGATTAACCTCAAAGCAAGGCTTCAAGTGGAAACCATTCACGGAGATTGGCAGGGCATCTCCATTAAGAGTTGACACTAGTAAATTTGAGCTCAAATTTTGACAAAAATTGGTCGAAATTTTGACAGTAATTGGTCGAATGCACGACCAAACCATGACCAAAGCTTTTGTCGGTCTTTTTTTTGTCAAAATTGTGACGTTTTTGTTATTGGTCGCAATTTTGACCAACATAGAGGTTGAAATTTCGACTGTAGCTCTTCCTCAATTTGATAGAAATAGTCGTCGAAATCTACAGGAAAATGGTCAAAATTCTGACCAATATTTGGTCAAAATTTCCACCAAAACTTTTGTGGAAAGCACAAAACATATGGTTGAAATTTTGACCAATATTTGGTGGAAACTTCCGACCAATATATGGTCAAAATTTTGACCAATATTTGGTGGAAACTTCCGACCAATATATGGTCGAAATTGCGACCAATATTTGCTGGAAACTTCCGACCAATATATGGTCAAAATTTTGACTAATATTTGGTGGAAACTTCCCACCAATATACGGTCGAAATTTTGACCAATATTTGGTGAAAACTTTCGACCAATATACGGTCGAAATTTCGACCAACTGTTCCAAAGATTTCAACGTGAATGCTTTGCTTTCCACCAAGGTGTTGGTCGAAATTCTGACCAATATTTGGTGGAAACGAGCCTGTGCATCCGTCGAAATTGCGACCACCTGTTCTAGAGATTTCGACGTGAATGCTTTGCTTTCCACCAAGGTATTGGTTGAAATTCCGACCAATATCTGGTGGAATAAAGGGGTGTTGGTCGAACGTGCAACCAACGCTTAGGTGCAAATTAAAAGGGGATTGGTCGAAATTTCGACCATTTCCCTATTTTTTTTTTTAAAAAAAAATTGTACCAATTGATTTTTTTTTAATTCTACTTGGATTCAACTGTGTAGTTTTTTGAGTCTCATTGGCTCTAGGTGATGCTCAAAGAGGTGAAGGATGGGGATCGACTTCCCGGGAGGTCACCCATCCCTGCACCACTCCAGCTAGAGCGCACTTAACTACAGAGTTTCCTCCATGGTTAAACCCACTCTATTTGCATCCTCATTTGCAAAACCTTCACCAAGTGTTGTGTCTTATGATCCATCCATTAGAAAACCCCTTAAGCTTATCAGTTGATAAGCTTAAGGGGCTTTCTA
>MU227918.1:948205-959356 GCA_018584345.1 Thuja plicata | reverse complement strand
TATATATATATATAGATTAGCTTTTTAAAACATTGGTTTTCTATATAGATTTGTCCAAATTTATATACTTCTATTCTAATTAATATATTAATATTTATGTATATATATAATTCAATGTGCATATAATTTGTGCGAAACATATAATAAAATTCTAATAGATTGTTGTATAGTTTCTTCCACAATAATCTATCCTTTACCCTATTGTATAATTTTATACTATTTATTCATTTATACAACTAGTAATTTTTATGTTAAGGGGTTTATAATTATATACAGTTTTCCATATTCAAGGAGAAAGTTGACATTTGAGGTATTGCTAAACAAAAGAAGGTAATAAAAAGAGTATAGACTATGTATAGAGAGCTTCAATAAGAAAAAAATGAAGTTTGATCAAACATTGAATATGACTAAAATAATAGAAAATCAAACATACTTAGGAAAACATTTAAGTTAAATATTGTTTGCTCTATCCTAATAACATTTCATTCTCACATAGATGTTGAACATTTTTAGTCAAATTTTGATAACTCTAACTAACCAATATGATAAGTGTAAACCTATTGATACAAAGGAGTTGTACACACATGTATAAATAATATTAATATTTACTCTGTAGAAAGACACAACCTAGGATATATATTTCAAACCAATCCATACATATTTTAGCATAAATACTTTTGTTTCTAGTTATTACAAACTCACTACAAAAGAGATAAAATTTTTGTTTATGTTGTCTTTTGTTTTTTTGTCATGTTATAAGCTTTTTTTTGTTGTCCTTTGGCTCCCGAGTGAAATGTTTATGTTTTGGGAAACTATTCTAGTTATAGTTGGACCGCTCCTTGTGATCTATGGTTTTTGTTTGTTTTGTGCATTGAGATATCTAGTTCTCACCACTTGGTTGAGGGTTTTTGGTCCCTTCAAAACCTATTTTTACTATAATAAAAAAACTCACTACAAAAGAGGAACAATCCATTCCATTGTTTAGATTTATGAAAAAAAATGACTTTCAAATGTTTTATGATATATGGTAATTATAATGCATTTAAAAAACATCTAATTATATGTGGGAATATTTTATAGTGGATAAAGGATTAAAAATATAGTTTTATATTTTTCACAAAATATTGTCAAAGTATATAGATATGTAAGATCAAATTGTACACTAACTATTTCATGTCTTCTCTACGGTAGAAATTGGTCACCAGTGTTGTATAATTGAAACTATAAATTATATGATAAAAGTTATGATGAACATAGAGAAAAAAAATTTGAATAAAATTATGACATTAAATAAACATATGACTAAATATCATATTTCCATGTATATACATGTATATACATATATACATATATTTCCATGTATATAAATATTTTTGTTCATGATCCTTCTTGAGTTCATTGGATTATGAAAATTTGTTATGCTATTAAAAATGTATAATTAAAATCATACTTGTGAATGCTAGAAATTCATGGGAAAATTGATATTAAATTTTGATATTTGAGATAATTTGGACATTGATCTTTCTCATTGCATAAATGTCATTCTTTTGATGAAGCATCCCTATCCAATGCACTATCTTAGTGTTACCACATGTTTTAAACTTAAGGTAGCATGTAACATTTTTTATAAATTAATCTCCATGTTTATATTTAATTCTTGAAAGAATTAAATATTATTATTATCATGAAAATTAATTATATGTGAAGCTACCAAATTTCAACACTACACATAGTTATTACTTTAATGAATTAATTATAATTTCATTGTGTGAATTTTACTTCATACAATATTAGATGTGGGTGAAAATAAATTACATGGGAATTAATTCTTTTAAGAATTAATCACTACAGTGTAACTATGTAAGATTCCCATGAAATGGAGTTGTAAGTGGGGTGAGAAGAAGTTACAGGTAGTTACCCAACTACTTGGATGTGATTTATTGAAAACAGAAATAGTTTTGATTGTAATGGGGTTCCCTCCTCCACGGGAAAGATTGTAACCAAAAGAATTTTATGCAAAGTGAAAATATTTTGATGGGTTTCCTCATGAAATTATTTCTTTGAAGTAGTATGTTTACTATGACAGGGGAAATGACCTGTGTGTCACCTTAAGAGGAATATTGATGAACTGTGATTTTATCAATATTTGAAATTATTTTGTTGAAGATTATAAAATTATCTGGAGTCTTTTGGCTTTGAATATTCAAAAATCTTAACATTCATTTCAATTTCTATTATTATTTATACCAAAACTTATTAATAGTTTGTGTGGCATTAGTAAGTTTTTTTGTGGCTGTAATTATTTAATTTCTTGGAGAGGAGAAATTAAATCAAATATACCTTTACATATTGAGGGAGCTGCCGATTTATGAAAAGGAAAATAATTCTTCCATAATGATTTACCTAATGTTAGTAAAGAGTTTTCATTAATCATTGTGCAATTTGTGAGGAAAGCATAGTAGCAATTTCATTTACTAACAAGTTTTGCCGACTCTGTTGGGGAGTATTCTGACGAGCACCAGGCTCTTAATTGTTATAATACATCAAAATGGTGTTGCCACACAATCATGTATTTCCCATACTTTAGCCCAATCTAGGTTTTGAAAACACACAAGAAGATCTAATTTCAAACCTAGCTACAACAACCTAGAAACATAGACGTAGTAATCAATAGTTCCAACAAACCCTTCAAGTGTTTGAACGAGAAGAAGAAATTGTTGAACGCTTAAGAGGCGTACCCGTGGTCCAGGGGGGAGTTGTAGTAGATAGACTTTCTCATGACCCTGGGATAAACTGAAAGCTAGTTTGGACATCAAAGTTGGCTGAGAAAAACTATACTAGAGGTGATCGAAGCAAAGGGTTGATTGATGAAGATTTCAAATCTTTGAAAAATCTAAATTTTTCCCCTGATTCTAATACACCCAAGAAAAATAAAACCAAGCTCTGTAGTAGACCTTCCTCACCTCTTTCCATTCCTTTTGTATCACCTATTGTACAACCTGTTATCCCCCAGGTGTTGTAATACGTTGCACTTTCAATACTCAACCTTAGAATTTTAGTTTCCCAATCATGGCTGCCAACCAGTCGTGGGGTCAAAACATATTTCCTTTGAACCTAGGGGAAAATTTTCATGCGGCTTTACTAAAGGGCCCTAACACAATCATTTGTAAGTTACATGGAGATGGAAAAATGACTACAGAAGATCGCCTCAACACTTTTTACACTGCATGTGGTGTTATCTATGTTCAAAATCAAGAAATTGCAGTTAGACTTTTTGTGACAACTTTGATAGATGTGGCGACTGATTGGTTCATCCATTTACCTCACACCTCCATAACCAATTTGGATGATATAAGGAATGCCTTTGTGGCAAGATTTAAAACCCCTAATAATGAAATTTTGCTATTGCTTCAATTGAGCTTATTGAAGAAGGAGATACACGAACCTATGCGAGAATTTGGGGCAAAGTTTGACAGGATATTATAGAGGATCCCTACCAATTCTGCACCTACCAATGAGAACAAGAAAATATTATTTCTTAACGTAGTGCCACCTGATATAAGTTTTGATCTACTAAAGGATGGAACAGAAGATTTAAATGCTACGCAAAGACAAGCCATTCAGCTTGAAGACATGTTCATCATAGGAGGGAAGTGGAAGGGTGAAGTTCAATATTTGGGCGTGTCCTCTTCTACTCTGATAGATCCTCTGATGCAAAGACTAATGAATGACATAGCGATGCTCAAAAGGAAGCGAAATCAAGCTGGTTCTCCTTATCAATCTCCCTATCAGGATGTCATTCAAAATCAATACAATTAGTCTCATGGGAAAATCCCTCTCTTAATAGGTCAATAGCCTAAGCTGCAGATCGAGGCCCCACCTAAAGAGACCATGTGTTTGTTTCCCTTGACAACTAATCATGACGTTGAAACATGTCCTCACTGGTTGAGTTGTCTCCAAATAAATGCAATGAAAGATGCTATTAGGATAGAAAATTTTCAAGAAGAAAAGACTCCTTCTGAGATTAGACCTTCCGGTTTTTTTTTATCTGGAGTATGAGTCTGATTCTGAAAGAGGTGAAAATATCCTAGTAATTTTGCAAGATCTGTGATGTGCATTCCTTACTAAGAATGAAAGGAACCAGAAGTTCAGTTCTGATGCTGGTACATCCGAGTCTTATCCCAAAGGAAAAGAGTCTGGAGGTAGTGATGCTTCCTCAAATTCGATGGGGTCAGGAGTTAGAATTCTACAAAGAGCTAACACAACCCTGTCCCCTCCTTCTGTTGATTTTGTCAAGTTTTGTAAATCTTCCTCTATCTCAATCTCTACGACTGAGTATCTAAGGATGAACCCTAAGGAGCTTGATAAAATAATTAAATATGTGAAAGGGGAATTAAATTCAACCTCCCAATTCAATAAACCCCTCATAAGAGAAACCACTACAGTCGAAGAGCCTCCTGGTTTTGTATCTGAAGACACCCCAGAGACACCTGAAGGTCCTCCTGGTATTAATACCATAGAAAGTGAAAAAGAAGAGAAGAAGCCTAACCCTTTCTATATCTTTTTACTTTTAAATGGGAAGAAAATCAGTAATTATATCATAGACTCAGGCACATCTGTTAATAAAATGCTTTCCCCAGTTTCCACACTACAACATTTGGTGTTAAATTTTGACACCAATTTGCGATGGGACTACCATTTGTGTCTTATTTTTGTGTTTTTTCCAAGTTCTCCAGACGCTCTCATAATAGCGATGGTACCGTCATAATTTTGACACGTGCGTAATTATAAACAAAAAAATAAATAAAAAGAAAGGCTCATTTCTAATTTTCGTGATTGCATATCATCATGCGGGAAAAGGGCCCTAACTATGGAAGATTGGAATCTTGGTATATGGCAGCCATGACTTGAGGTAGGCATTCGAGCTTTGTCTTCTCATTAACTCAATTTCATTTTGATGGAATTTTCTGATTTAATGGCACAATATGAATGTTAATAATGACATTGTTTACATCTTTGCATTTGGAATGCTTGATGACCCACGGGCTTTGAGAGCTAGGGCATCATTTCTATTACCTTCAAGGCAATGTGTGAAGTGTTTGATCTCTCTTTATTTGTTTTTCTATAAATACTCACTATATGTTACTCCACGTTTATGATCATTTCATGAGTAAATATCTTGATGGCTCGTGGGATGCAAGCTAGCGCATCATGCATTGTTTATGAACTCACTGGTTAATACTGGCATTGTTTACATCTTTGCATTTGGAATGATTGATGACCTGCAAGCTTTGAGAGTTAGGCCATTGTTTCCATTACCTCCAAGGCATTGTGTGAAGTGTTTGATCTCTCTTTATTTGTTTTGTTGTTAATATTCACTATGTGGTACTCCCCGTTTATGATCATTTCATGAGGAAATGTCTTGATGGCTCACGGTATGCAAGCTAGGGCATCATGCATTATTTATGAGATCATTGTTTAATATTGGCATTGTTTATATATTTGCATTTGGAATGCTTGATGACCCACGAGCTTTGAGAGATAGGGCATCATTGCTATTACCTTCAAGGCATTGTGTGAACTGTTTGATCTCTCTTTATTTGTTTTGTTTATGATATTCACTATGTGGTACTCCCCAATTATGATCATTTCATGAGGAAATGTCTTTATGGCTCGTGGGCTTCAAGGTAGGGCATCATGCATACAATTTTCATATAAAGTTTATAGTATTTTGATTAGATCTAATATATTATAATTTCAAAATACAACAAGTAGGTATTTTAACATTTGAGAAGATGTTGCTTCAAATAAGTAAAAAATAGTAGATCATATCAAAAAAATTTAAAATTAATATTTAGCACTAGAGGAGAGAGTCCTCTTAAAGGATATGTAATTTTTTTTCTGAATAGTGTAGATTTGATAGGGGAAATTTGGTTGGAGATGAAAACTGTCGATTTCAGAAAGTTCAACTTTGAGCAGTTACAACAGAGAAAATATGCATTGAAAAACAATCTTTCTTCTTTTTTGCACTAGCTATACATTTTATCTATAACATATTTTGAAATCAGAGGAAAAATAGATTATTTGCATATACTTGTTTGGTGGGAACTAGACCCCATATTTTCAGCAGTTTTCAGCAATTGAAAAATGGACTTCAAAAATTAAAAAAACTATGTCAATTCTTGTTCAATTTTTTTTTTTAAAATTATAGGCATAAACCTCATGCATTTTTACACATTTCATGAGTCTAGATCATCCTCAAATTCTAAATACAAATGCCACTTTTTATGTCATTAAAGTTGAACAATTTGCATACTATGGTCCTTTTCCTTTATAAAAAGGTGACACAGGTTTGTACTTTTACCCAGAAATTGTCATAATATTTCATTTGGAGTTTTGAAATAAACATTTCTTGAGAATTTTAGATTAAATCCTTTAAATCTTGCATTATAAGCATGTATATGTCGCTGATTAATGCACAATCTGAGGGAAAATTATACCATTCTGAAAAATATTTTTAGATAGGGAGCAATAGGTCAATTTTAGTGATTGATACGCATTATAAATCTTATTTTTTATGTTATTTCACTAATGCAATGATTTATTGAAGTGTTGTGTTGCAGCTAACATATCCACAAAATAACACACACACACACACACACACACACACACACACACACACACACACAAGTGCATGATGAACTATTATTTCCTCCCTTGGGATCAACAACCTTTACTATTCAGTTAGGCTCAAGTAATTATTCTTAAAATTTATGGTGATTTAAGATTCATACTTATTTACAATCAAGCTAGGCATTCCTTGGTTAACTCCCATGAGAGTCATCCCTTTTGTGATCCACAAATTAATGAAGTTTCTAAAAAAGGGACTATCTATATTATACAAGACAATTGATATCACCCCTTAGTGTCCTATGGATGTTTCACTCTTGATATTTTTTGGCCAACTGCAATAGGGTGCCTACATCCATGGAAAGATGTCATATTTCTAGCTAATTAGTAATAACCTCAAGGAGACGATCTTGAGATATGTAGCACCATTTAATACGCTTCCTTCTCGATAGGCTCAATATGCTTCCTTCTCTACCCCTTTGTCATTGATGTCTCAAGAAAAGAGTGTGTCCCATGGGAAACCCCCCTAAGTCGCCAAAGGTCATGCAACCTCTAGTGGGGTCCTCTATTCCTACATCCACTTCCCATATGGATAAGGGAAAGACACTCATGCTACCTAAATCTAAGGCACACCCACCTCCCACAATCACTATCATCCTAGACATTCCTCATGTCATCTATTTATGGATAGGGTAAGAAACCTCATAAGATCATGCATTCTCTTCTGGTGCCTACTACTCAACTTTCGATGGAACTTTGTTTTCCCTAAACTATTCATAGGAAAAAAAGGAAAGGTTCCTATAGATTAAGCTATGGTGTCTCTTATGTCATCCCCACCTCCTACTCAATTGGTTAGGACCTCTTCGATGTTGGAAACAACATCTAGGGACTCCCTTATAAAGTATGATGGTATTACACCCCCGCAACCTCCTTAGTTTGTTCCACACCTACATCAAAACCAATTTGTGTGTGAGTGTAAGAAACATTGATGGGAGAGGGTCTAGCTTTTGATGTCACTACGATTTTGAAGAATACATCTTCTGAGCCTACATCTACTCTCTCTACATATGATTCAACCTCTACACATACTTCCTCAACCTCTCAATCACCACTACAATTGTCACACTCCCACCTACAATAGGAGTGACTATTTGGACTCGCACCAAGAAAGTCCAAGTGCTAATCTCTGCTTCACAGGAGCTTCCACTCATCATCACCTTTCCATAGATTTTTTCATTCCCAAAGCCAATGAATATGTTGCAGACTCAAGTGGTATCTACTGTAGTTATGTCCACTTAGACTATATTTCTACTCCATCCCATGATTTCCATTCTAGTTTCCTAGATGTCCTAAATGAAGCTACAGCGGATCAGAGGGCTTCACCTCACTCCTTAAATAAATAGTTTGAGAAGGGCCCTATAAAAAATTTTAGGTACATCACAAGTCTTCTTTTGTAGACCCACTTTCTATTTTAGTTCTCACAGTAGAAAAAGCTTGAACTTCTACAAAGTTCACTTTCACCCTATTTGTAGATGTCAGTGGAGACACTCCTTCATCTACACCTCAACACAGATCTCCTGCAAACATTTTTGTTTGTATTTTTGATTCATTGGAGGATACTCTGGCATTGACGATGATCTTTGCATGATCCCTCTCACTCGTCACGGTGGAGCCTTTAGATGAGGACCTTTTGGTTTCTTTATACTTGGCTGTGGATGCTTCTGGGGCTACCTTAGGAACCATACCATTAAAATATTAACCTCCCTCTCTAGATGATCATGATTGGTAGGATGATGACCTATTGATGGATGATGTGTGAGGGAAACACTTGATTCTATATCTGTATATTAGAATGTGTTTATGTGTAGTCCCCGGTACTTTTATTTTGATGTTGTTCCATCCTAGAGGACCCTTGTACTATGTTGGTACCAAGAAGGAGGGGGTTTTATATTGTGCACTTATTCTATGTGTTATTACTTCTTCTATTTGTCATAATATTGATTTTTGACAATTTTGGATGACGCAAAGAGTTGGGGGCATATAGGCACCCCTTCCATGTTGACCAAATTTATTTTTATTTTCACTTGTCTTAATGTAACTTTCTTCAAAGCTAATTCTAGGTTATTAGTGATGAAATATCCCGTAATAATATATATACATCTATTCATCTAGGTTCTGACACCAATCCGTAAAGTCCCTCTATCCTTGTGCACATATTGTGGAAATGTGTGTCACCCATTAGGCATGGACATTCCATGCCACCATCTAGTATTCTTCCATGCCACATCATCTTTTCCTTGAATGGAATAGTCTATTCTCCCCTCTGAGAATCATTTTCCATCTCAAGGGGGAGGGGGGGTTATGTGATCTACACAGGTCCTTAATCTTAATTTACCTAATGACGTGTCTACATGACATATTTTTCTAGCAATTATTTTTCAAAATTTGTCATTATCTACATTTGTTGTGGCCAAACCACTACAATTGTGTCTCAATCACCTATTATATGCCTATATAGATAAACACTTTTTTTATCGACATTGATCCTAAGCCTCTCTATCACATGTCTATCTCACTCAGCGTTATGCATGTTAGCGCATTGTGTCTAAGCTGCCCTATCACATGGCTATATAGATCAATGCTATGTATGTGTTGCCCGAATTTTCCCATTCTGTGCAATTGATCTGGTTTTCCCTGTCTTGCGTCTTCTGTCTTGTTTTCCAGGCTTCATGTCTTCTCTTGGCCCTTATACCCCTAAAACCCTAGGTCCTCCATGTTTGAATGTGGTAATAAACCCTAGGTCTTGGCTCTTATGTTTCACAGTTACTTTTTCCCATCACTAAGAGCATGTGCTTTATTTCCTTGTCGCTTCGTCGCATGACCCTGGGCGAATATTCCTTTTCTTCCTCTGACTCTACGTTTCCTCTTGTCACGTGGTCTCGTGATAGAATGGAATATTCCCTCTGTGTCTCCTGAATTAGCGTTTATTCTTTGGTCGCGAGGTTGCCAGATCCATGTCATAAGCCTTTGTGAAGAGTGGGACCCTCTCAGTCAGTCAGGTAATCACAAGAGCCTCAACGAATATTCCCTTTTATCTCCCGACTTTGCTTTTCACTTTGTCACGTAGTCTCATGACCTTATCAAATATTCCCTTTGTGTTCCCAGACTTAGCGATAAGCCTTCAATCGGGATGTCGTGAGACGCCATCTTATAAGTTAAATAAAGGGGGCCCACCACTAAGTTGCTGGGTCGCGAGAAGAATTCAACAGTCAGTGATACATCTTCTGACTTTGCGATTTACCTTGGGTCACCTTGTCGCGGGAACGAAGTGATGACTCAGTGTCTCAGTGTGCAGAAAAGTAACTAGTGGCTGTGTGACAGATGGCATAGGACGTGTGGATGCGGGCCCTCAGTCGGGTAATCGCCAGACGAAGAGATGAATCACGCGACTTGGAGACTAAGTGTTTCTTTGCCTTCATTCATGGGATCGTGAAATGATTTAAGGGCATAGTCTTTTATCCAGCGACCAAGCGACAGCCGTCCGATGCAAAGCTCAGAGGATCCTACGGTGGTCACTAAGTCTGGTGATCAAAGTGCCCTACGAGAAAAGTACTCCCGACTTGGCGATTAAGGTTAGTCGGGATGTCGCTAGAAAAGACTAAGGACACATGTTGACTGTTAAAGATAAGTCAAAGGGGCTCAGGCTATGCTCTCCCGACTTGGCGACTGTGTGGTCGCGCAGTCTTGAAATGAAAAGATAGCATCTAGCGATTGGGCGACAACCGTAGCAGTCAAGGCAGAGGAAGTTAGTAGCATGGTCGCCAGAAGAAAGGTGAGTTAAGGAAAATGCCTCGCGACTTTGAAATTTCACAGTCACCTTGTCGCTGGATCTGAGCTCGGGTTTAATAGGAGTAAAATGATACATTGTCACCAAGTCTGGAGATTTAACCAGGGTCAACGTCTGATGCTCACAACATGGAGACTAACGGTTGGTCGCGAGGTCGCTGGACTTTGAATTTGAATGGTTGGCGGCAGATTTGGCACTGTGAGTGCTCGGCAGCCATGGTTACTCTGTGCTCATGTTCCAGAATTGGTCAGAAGGGGTTTTTGATTGCAGAGAGGCCATGCACAAAGAGTCTGTTGACCCCTGGATTAGATTTAAAAGGGAGATTCGGAGGCATGAAAAAAGATGCAGAGTCCACTCAGAAGTTATTGCTCTCAGTTGCAGTTGGCAAGAGGCATGGTCGTGATCAAGGACTCATTGATGAGATATTGAGCGGCGGCCGTCTGGGGTCACTTCTCATCCTGGGAGGTTGTGATCAGTTGGTGAGCATTCATGACAGGGGACTAGTTGCAGAGTAGCTCATGGACTCAGGTTGCGTGTCTACAGGCATGATCCAGTATAGGGATGGGCGAAAAAAGGAAATCTGATCTGATCGATTCACTTGGTGCACATTTATGACCAGATTAGATTTTTTCCTAGGGTCAATTAGTACATGGTAAATTTGTAACCCTAGTTAG